>VXAX01004854.1:397006-409868 GCA_013399835.1 Leptocoma aspasia | reverse complement strand
AAAAACTTAAGACCTTCCACCCACCTCTCCCTCCTTCCCAGCTGTGCTTCCTCTCCCAGAAGTGCAGGAAGACAGGGAATGGGGGTTGCAATCAGTTCATCGCATGTTTTATCTGCTGGTCAGGGACAGGAGTCCTTCCCCTGCTCCATCATGGGGGCTCTCACAGGAGACAGCTCTCCATCAGCTTCTCCAACGGAGTCCATCCCATGGGCAATGAAGTGCTGCAATGTGGGATGCTCTTCCAACAGGGTGCAGTCCTTCAAGGACAGACTACTCCAGGGTGGGTCCCCAGAGGGGTCACAAGTCCTACCAGCAACCCTGCTCCAGCATGGGCTCCTCTCTCCATGGGTCTGCAGGTCCCTGCCAGGACCCTGCTCCAGACAGGTCTCTCATGGGGTCACAGCCTCCTCTCAGGCATCCACCTGCTCCGGCGTGGGTCCCCTCCACAGGCTGCAGGTGGATCTCAGCATCCCTGTGGTTCTCCACAGGCTGCAGGTGGATCCCAGCATCCCTGTGTTCCTCCATGGGCTGCAGGGGCAGAGCTGCCTCACCATGGTCTGCACCAGGGGCTGCAGGGGAATCTCAGCTCCAGTGCCTGGAGCACCTCCTGCCCCTCCTTCTGCACTGACCTGGGAGTTGTTCCTCTCACATATTCTCACCCCTCATTTGCTCTGGCCACAATTATAACTACACAATAATATTTTTTCTTTTTTTCTTCTTCTTGTTCTTCTTCTTAAATATGCTTTCACAGGGACCTTAATACGATTTCTGATTGGCCAGTCATTGATCCACACCCATCTTTGGACCCACCAGTGACTGGCTCTGCTGGGCATGGAGGAAGTTTTCTCCCCATTACCAAAGCTTGGTCATGCAAACCCTGTCTATCAAAATTATTCAAAAGAAGGTGGAGAAGGTGGTCTGGGCAATGAAATTCCACATTTTAATAATAATAACAACAATAACAATAACAACATATAATAATAATAACAGTTATTATTATTATTACCGTTATTATTATTACTACATATTGGTTATTGATTTAGCATTATAACAAAAATTCACAGGTTTCCATTAACCATATTTTACTGGTTCCCATCAATAAACTCAAAAATTATGGTGTCTTCCAAAATACAAAATCACATACAACTTCTCAGGGAGAAAAAAAAATTAAAAAGATAGTGTAATGGTATTAACTTTCAATTAGGCAAAAAAAAATCCATTCATTTCATGTTAGGAACATAATTAACTGGCCAGTGAGTTACTAATCATCTGTCTTGTGGAGTTGAGAATGTGTTTTACATGGAAACACCCACTTAGGTATAATTTTGCTCATCTGTGACAGAGACCATAAAGATTTTTCTGAGTCCTGCTCTGATGAAGGAGTTATCTGTCCCATTCTATATTGTGTTGTTGGAATCTACACCAGATATTGGGAAGACTGTTAGGTGATAACTAGGATTTGCTGGTGGTGGCACAGAGCTACTCTGTATTTTGTGAGGGAAAGGTTTCTAATGACCTTCTTAGCTTGGTGAAGAGGGTGAATTCAGGCAGAATTTCTATCCCATATGTCCTTGACCAACAGCAAATATAGTAAGGGCATAAGCAATCCACTAAAACCAGCTGAAGCAATAAAAAAAAGTAATTGAAACTATGGTGGAAAACATAATAATGCAAATGAGGCTGCCCAAACATGGCTTTTTGTCTGTATTGAGGACCAAGAGTTCAGTCCCTCTAAGGCTCCCAACTTGTGAGCTTGTGCATACATTAGCTTTAGTGATCAAAATAAGAATGAAATACATTTACAAAAAGTATGAGTCCATTACAGGAATGGAGAAGCCAAGAAGAAACTTCTGCTAACCTTTAAAATGGAGAAGCAAATTAAAATTCCAGTATATGGCTGTTGTTCTATTTTTCTGAAAAAGGAATAAAAAGAGGACATGAGGCTACTGAAATTAAATACTTATATGATTTCCAGTAAGGTTTCAATTATTATTGCTCTGTTATAATTTCATTATGTGCATTTTAAATAAAATTAAAGTAGAAGAGTTAATAAATCTTTGTTGAGCTGAATCTTATAGAGAAAAAAACAAGTGAAGGCAAAAAAGGAAGTAAACATGCTATGTTAGAATTACCAGTTTTTCAGATCATAATGGTAATTAATTCATTTTAAAATATACCTAGCTGGGGCCTACTGCTATATGAAAGGCAAGAAAAAAAAATTTTAAACCTCTTGTACATATATTTATAGGTGACAAGGCAAGTGAGTTTTTTGTTAAATGCTATGCTAAATAAATCTGTTAATTTACCATAGGTTAAGTAAAAAGCGGACAGTCACAAAATACATTTAAAGGAAAACAAGAAGACAAACTGTTCTAATGAAATAATAAATTTACTTAAATAGACTGCAGAATCAAAGCACCAGAGTTTTTCACAAAACACAGGAAGAATACATTAAGAGAGAATTGCACTTGTTTTCACTTAGTAAATATATGCAACATGAACTTTATTGCATTTATAATTTAATTTGGGAAAAATTCACAATATGAAATTATTCTGTTTCAAACAGTCGCCATCAGTGAGCAACAGATGTTCACAATTATATGTTAAGCTGTATAATCTGTATAACCTGTATAGCTCTTCAGTATATAAATGTAAGTGAAATTCTGTACAGGTAAAGGGCAACTGTATTTCTAAGTGGTCCTTCACAGGAGAAACTACAATTAACGTTCATTAGGAAGCAAGTCATTTTTCAGAACAATTAAAGCATTCTGCGTCACACTGTGGAAGTGATCATGTTTGCTATCTAATTATGTTTTGTGCAATGTATTGCACATATATCCTTTAGGCCAGGAGCACAGACAAGATTTTTGAAAAGGCCAAAGTCATTCCTGAAGAACGATGAAATCCCAAACTACAAGTGGGGAAAAATGAAAAAAAAAAAAGCTAGGGATGGCAGTGCAAAAGTCTGTGTGCCCTTGTTACCATGGTTTGTGGGTGGTAACTCCTGAAAGGTGCGACAGTCAGAGATATTTTACGCTGTCTCTCCCATAGGTTCTTTATATTTTATCTTTCGTTTACAGTAAAATAATGTAAACAAGCTTGGCATGTGAGAATCACATAACGTATTAATCATCAGATGCAATAAATTATACTCTATTTAATGACAGTAACCATCCCCTTTCTGTACGCACATTTTCATACCACAAATTCAGCTCATTTTTTCTGTTTTTGCCCTTTGAGCATTTTGTTTCCATGTATATGCCTTTATTTCACTGCTCTCTTGATAGGGTTTCATTCTGTCCAACGAGACTTGGGTCTCATTGCAGCAAACTACCATTTAAAAATGAAGTTGTTGGGAATTAAATTGGAGCTTAATTTTAAGCTCACACTAGAATTCAGTCAGAATAAACACACATGAGCTCAGAAGCTTTCTCAGATGTGGGGCTGAACGCTGAATGTGCTTTCATTCAGTTCTTCCTGCTTTGCTTCCACTTTTTTTCAAGTAAATAGATAGGTGCCAGCTCTTAGATACTTATTTAATAACATCTGACCGAAAGATAATGCTTTTGTTTCGCAACAATGTTTGAATTTACAATTTTTTTTTATTCTGCCCACAGTATTTTCTCAGGACAGATTCACACCAAACTGTCTTAATTAATTTGTTCTGTGTGCTGTTGTACACTTACTCAATGATACCATTTGACTAAAAAATTATATCTTTTTACAAAATAATATTATTCTGAACCTGTTCACATCAGGTGCACCTTTTCAAGGAATCCAGGATCAAGAGTATCTCTGTTAAATAAGAATATTGCTTTATAGTCATGTGGGTAATTTCTGTTGTACGTAACTTAATTGATTTATNATATTTTAAATAAATATATAGTTATATAAAACCTTCAAAACAATAACCAGTAAAACTAATAAAATACCTGCTGAGTAATATAAAATGTATGTCCTTCTTTTATATCAACTCTGGCTGGCTGAGAATATTATATTTTAAAATAACATAGAAAATATTAAAATATTCTGGTTCTTAATTAAAATATTATCCTGAAAACTTCCACCCTCCAGGTGCACAGATAAATTTATTTTGTTTTTGTTTCACCTCAATAGTACGGTTTTTCTCTGAGAAATGTATCCATGCTTAGAAATTATAATCAATTTTGTGTTTGGCTGTACTAAAATCTTTTCCACTGGTAATAATTTGTACTATAGTTTATACGAAAATCTCTCAGAAGCTACAGAAGAATGAATCAATGCTTTGATTTCTTTTCTCTTTGTGACTTTGCGTTTTTGCATTCTTTATCTCTGAAGTATATGTTTTAAATAGGTATGAAAGGCATCCATAGCAGTTATCCTCCGTATACAAGTGCCATACAACACTAATATCAAAGAGACTCACTAACACATGAAGCTGGAACTGAAACATTTAAGGCATAATGCAAAATGTTAAATAATGGATATTTGGAGAAAAAACAATGTTTTTCATGGAGAGAGGTGTGAGTCAGAAGAAGGAGACTTCAGATTCTGAGACTTTTTCCAACTTATTCATGTGATTTTGACCAAGCTACTTGATGTCTTGGTGGCCAAAGCCCGTATCAGAATAATAGGAGTAATTTGATTCCTCCTACCAGTTTGTCTTTTTAGATTATCAGCTATTCAGTACAAAGGTTGCTTATTATTATGTACAATGCATGAAAATTAAGATCCTGATTCAGATTTGGCTGAGACACTGCTATTATGCAAATTAAAACCCCACTGAAGATATTTTTAGAACAAAAATTCCAAGGATTAGTAGGCTTATAATTTTTTGGGGAGAAAAAAGTTGACTTTGCTTATGCTGCATCACATTTGAATTGCAATTTCTACATTTTCTTTGTACATTTGTTTTCTGAATTTTTTAGAAATGTTGAATTGACTTGTATCAATGTGTTTATTGCATCTCTTGCAGTAGTTATGCTTTTGCTTTACTTCACTAAGAGCTAATGGTGTCGGAGAATACACAGAAAATAGGAGGATGACAATGTAATTTTATCTAGATTTTTAATTTGTTATTTCTACTCCTTCATCTGTTAATGAATAGTCAGACTCCTGAGCTGCAGAGGAAACCTTCCTGTCAAAGACATGACAACCTTCTGTTTCACAGGTGGAGATTAGACTGGATGCCTCATATCCCTGGAACAGACAACATGGACTGAAAAGGCCAGGGACAAGGAAGTAGCGAGCTAAAGTAGACTTTGGACACCACAACCTTTCTCTACCACTCTAACTATTAAGGACTCCAAGAGAGGGTCAGAAGTCATTGATATTAAACAGCAGTTATAAATATTGTCCTGGTTAATATGCTTGTTTGTACCAGCATTGTGTCTGAACACGTGTCATGCATATGGGTGTATATAGGTATGTATGTATATATTTTGTCGAGTTATGGTAGTCATATGATTCCAGCACACAACTAAACACACCTTTGCCTCTCTTGATCATATTCTTATAGTAATCTTCTTGGTTAAGCAAATAGTGTTAGAGAATTCAGATAAGACTGTTCTTGATCACAGTATTTTAGCACACGTATTTGAGCTGGAGACAAGCTGATATGAACTATATCCAGATTATCCCACTAATAATTAATAATTTTCATACATTTACCTATACTATAGAAACAGAAATAACTTTGAATTTTGTTGGTTGTGGTAGTTTTAATCAAGAATAATGGTATTACAGGGCAAATTATGCATATTTACACATTTTCCACATATATGCAAATTCGTCCTATACAAAATTTGACCACATGTTGTAATGTCACAGTGATATCGTGATCTTTTTAAAATACGGTGATGCTCTGAAAATACCCCTCTAAAAGTATTTTTCTCACCACTGTATTTATTATATATTGTCTTCTTCTCAAATAAAATTAAGCAGCATGTAAAAAGAGATTCATTACCTTTTGCAGAATGACTGCAAATCAGTGCAAATTCTTTCAAGCATGATATCAAATGTAAGATAATTTGGTGCCGAGTTCAAGTCTTCCGTTTTTTCTCTCTGAGCAGTAAAAAGCAGTTAGTTTTGTTATAGAATTTTCCTTTAAATGTGTGGATGGCTACAGAAATCATAAAGAAAAAAAATCCTTCTTTTTTTTAAGGATTATCAGACCTAATTTTAGACATTGATGTTTGTTGTCAGATATTGTATGTTTTCTGTTATATCAACCTCTTCTGGTTTTTAATTGTGATTTGTACATAGACTTTGAGGTAAAAAACATCTTTCTGTTATCCATCTGTTCATTAGTACCTTATGCATCACATTTTTGTCTATTCTTAACTTTTACACTCAATCATCAATAAAATACGCACTATATAGTGCTTCAATTGAAACATACAGCTCCAAAGTGGTCTGTTGGTGTCTTTCTTGTAAATGGTAAGAATTAAATCAAATTCTCAACAAGATATGAAAGTGTGGTCTATATTGAAAATTATTTATTAAAAAAAAAAAGAAAAGAAAAAAAAAAGAGAAACTTGAAATGAGATTCTGAGAAGTAGAAATTAAATACTTAGAGACAGTTTTTGTGAGCTTTGAGTTTTTTTAATACTCTCATGGGATCAAATGAACTTGTCACCCTTTATGTAACATCACATCTGCTTAAGAAAAAGAAAAGAAGTTATTATGAGACAGTTTTTGCAACGTATGAGTCATCCTGTCCTCATAGACTATTAAATGCATTTAAAGAGTAACTTTTGAAGATTTGGTAAATGTATTTTGAACAGTCAACAAAACCGATACATACTTAAGATGAAAAGAATTCAGCTTGCAACTTTGACATGTTCTTTTATTCTCCTAAGGAGACTGCCCTGCTAAGGGCAGTTCTTTTGCTAAGGCTCTCAGTTATGGAGGAAACAGTCTGTACTAACAGACAGTGGTTGGAGTTTCCACTACCAATGCTTTTAGGAGTACAAAACTAAGGCCAAGTAGCTGCAAAAAATAGATTGCCTACATTGTGACCACACGGTATTTCAGCATTCAGCATTTTTTGTTTAGGTTGAGTCTGTTCAGGTGTAAAAATGTCATGAGAGACAAAAAATAAAGGAAAAAACCTATTGTTACAGTAATCAAATAGTTGAGAGGTGCAGACAGATCTTTACATCAAGTAATACTTTAGAAGTATGTAAGTATTGCTCAGAAGCATGGAAGTGGCCATCATGGATGCTTCTACACAGATAATTCAATGAAAGCCAGCCACCCACTTTAAAATAAATCTCCCAGAAGCCCTCAATACTCACCTTTGTATTGTGCTGCAGTTTCAGTGTGCATGAGCTGGATCCCTTTCACATAAAATTAAAAGCAAAACTAATTTTGCATTCTAGGTTTAGACGTAGATTATGTCTATGGGACCCACCTGCAGATGATTCAAAGCCAGAAGCTCCTGCAATATATACAGTGTGCATTTCAGGTCTTCAGCTTATTCCCAGTCATGTACACTACTTGCTAATGCATACAAGGCCACTAACTCAATCTGTCTAGAAAGTATCTTGACTCCTAATATCTCATATGAGTTGTCTGGAGTAAGGTGAGAATTTAGTGAATGTGCGTTTCATGAGTCAGAGAAATGTTTGCATTTCATGGCACCATCAAATTTTTATTTCATGAATATGACATCATAAAATACTGCTTGAAAAGAGTTGTGACTTACAGGAGATTATGGCATTCATTAAAATGAACTGTGTAGTCAGTAGTCTTTTTTGAAAATTTTGTTTAAAGTATTGTCAGTGGTTTAGTTGCAGTGGTCATCATTAAAATATCATTGGCTACCACATAGCTGACAGGGTTATTTCTTGTTTAAAAGGAAACAGAAGTCTTTCAAACACTGCAGTGACTGCTGACTCTTCAAATGGTGACCTGATTATTTTACTGTTTTGATCATGTACCACAGTTTATAGTGTATAGTTTAACAGAAGAGATTTGCTTACACATTGCTCATTGAAAGTAGGTGGACTAGTGGAGAAGTGCTCTTAAAACGTCCCAAAGAGATATATTATTTCCTCTTTTGCTCAGTAATAAGACCTAAACAAGGATACAAGATTTAGGAAGATATAAGCATAAAGCTGAGAATGAATTTTTCTCATGATACACTTCACGCTATTAAAATTGTTTTGTTTAACAAGAATAAGATAGGAACAAGAAATTCTCTCTTATTCCCCAAGGAGAAAGAGTATAGCAACTACTTCACACATACCTATGAAGTGACAGAGATGCTGAAGGGCACTATTGAATTCAGTAGATACAAGTCAGAATAATAATAATAATAATAATAATAATAATTGTACTTTGCTGAGCGAGGCTTATACTCTTTCAATTCACATTTTTGACTGTAGATAATTTTCAACTTGCAATCTCATATTTAACAAAAATCAGGCANAATAATAATAATAATAATAATAATGGTGCAGTGCTGATTTTTCCCTTTATTTGTGCTCCCTCCTGAATGAGGAAAGTGCAAGTATGGCAAGAAAACTTATAGCAGGGAAATACTGTTATTATTCCAATCAATATGTGACTAATTTGTACCAACGTGAGCAGGATCTGTAATACAAATTTTCTCATGTTATCCAAGTGAATGTTTTAGACATTGTTACAGACACATTCGCACATGAAATCTCTCACTTCGCCTCCCTTTTTCTCCATCACTTGCTTCCTCTTCCTCCCTATCTTTATTTGTACCTTCCAGTGAATCTTTGAGTTTGTTTCCTTTTTGTTTTATACTCAAAATAAGGACCTGTACAAATGAAATCCTGAATGGTCTTTTTATTGAAAGACATGAAACTAGAAAGTAAAGAAAGACATGAAAATTGTTAAAGAAAGGAAGCAAAGCAATCTTGAGACACGAAGAGAAGCAGCAAAAAACCGAGCCAATCTCCTCCCTTACAGATTAAAAAAATGGAAACACACTGAGAATATCTGCTGGGAAAATAAGCAGAAAACTAATAAAATTTTTACATCCATGTCAAACTTGTATAAACCTCATTTTTTTTTTTAATTTCTGTGGTTTTTTGTTTGTTTTCTCCTTTTTAACATTTGATCTTCATCTTTAACTCTTTATTTCTTCTTGCTTCCTCAGCTTCTCTAGAACTTAAACTAATTTAATTGAATTGCTGAAATTATTTTGGTGCTACTTTTTTTTTCTTTTTTTCATCATAATAAGCCATTTAAATAGTAAAAATATGGCAGTACCTAACACTCTGGGAAAGAGTGAGATTAAAAAGAGAGTAAGTGCTCAAGAATGATTATTACTGTCCAGCAGCCACCAACGAGAATTGTACTTTGTTTTTGTTTTATTACCTCTCCTGGACCAAATCCTTGTCCATGGCAAGTTGGCCTGATTTTAAATAGATTTCATTAAATCACTCAGCTTTACAACAGCTGAGAATATGACTATGCAAAGATACCTATGCTAATACATTAAAAAGGGTTGACAAACTTAGAAGTAGGCGACTAATTTACCTTTAATTAGTATTTTTAACACAGAACTTCAATGAAAAGCATGTTTAGTGAATGAAGAATTTCCCAAGAATGATTTGGAGTTCATGTAAGCTGACAAACAGCAAAGCATAACTATAATAAGGATACTGCTGAACATAAATTCTAGTGGAAAAAGTTACATGAAAGTCTCGATGTTAACAGAACTATGTTAATGGGATTCATTCAAGCAGTGTCAAAAGTCACATCCTCTTGTAAACCTGGATGCATAATTTCTTTTCTTTTCTGAAAAGCAGGAGAACAAAGAACTAGTTTCTTATGCTTTTTTTTTTCCTTCTCTGCACTGCAGTGCTCTGTAGGAATATTCACATTCACAGTGAAACATAACTTTATATTCTAGACCTTTCTTTCAGAGATTGTATGTAAGTCTACCTAATCTATTAATCACTATATAAGATGTCATATTTATCCTCTTAAAGGTACTGTTTCTTCCTCTTACTTTGCCTGACTATGCCAGTTTATTTTATTTTTCTATGCCAGTTTATTTATTTTTTTTATTTATTTGTCATGAAAGGTACTCAGACAACTTCTCCTTACTATATATGAGGGCATAAAGAGTCTGTAATTTTATTTTCTTGTGTAATATGGTGTGTGCAGTTTCTGAAACAATTGTAACTAATAGGAGAATGATATTAAATATTACCTAACATCTGAAGTCTCAGCTGAAAAGAAACAGCTTCCCTCTCAGTGAGTGAATTAAAATAAAATTCTGGCAAAGGAAATCTGAATGTTTCTGGAGGACAATTTATTATGAGGGGAATTCAGTCTTCCTTGTAAGCTTGACAATTTTTTCCAGAACTATCTTTTTTTTTTTTGGTGGTGGTCAAATACTCTGAGTGCTCCAGCCAAGCATTTGGTATGACAGACATGGCAGGGGATAAAGAATCCTTTGGCAGAAAGCAGGCTGGGAAATATTGAGACTGATTGATTACTTCAATTTCAAAAATATTTTGCACATTAGAAACTTATTTATAATTTTTCAAGATAAGTGTTTTAGACAGGAAATTATGATGGGAAGGATGTTTAGCTAGAGCAGTCTGCACTAGATTTTTAAAATGTAGTTTTATTAGCATCAATAACGTGATTCTTAATTTTGTGTTCCAATATTTTGCTGTGTTTCTGTCAAAGATTTTTGATAACCCTAAGCCTACTCAGATCCACTTGGGGTTCTTTATCTTAAAATTAAAATTTATAGTTTCATTCTTTTTCTTTTCTTTCCTCTCAACATTTATTCAAGCAATAATTAGTTGATAAGGATTTGTAGAATGTGAAGGAAAGGAGTAATAAGAACTACTACACTGCTTGCTTTTGTTGCATTTTGCATTATAACCAGCATATGCATGTTGCATTTTGCATTATAACCAGCATATGCATCTTTGCAGTGGTCCATTTGCAAAATATCCCCACGAGGTTTCTGTGAATAAGGATATTACTGCACAGCGCAGTAAATTTATCATCAGTTCTACTTCTCTCCTCTGCTTCTGAGGATACAGCATACAAATGTGGGGCTTTTTTGGATAAGTTATTCTAGTGTCTAAGGGAACTGCAATATAGACTCTCCAAGCAATTGTAAAGCCTATTAATATCCTTTCTGGAAGAAGCATATGCTATCTTTGGACATTATCAGCTGAGAACTGCACTGACAAAAAATAAAAAAAAATATGTAAGATCCTGAATCTTGTCTCAGTGAGACACATCACAAAGTAAGTAATATATATACTTGTAAGAATTGCATATTCTGATCCCTTTTGGAAAAAAACAAAACAAAACAAAAAACCCCAACAAAGCATCTGTTCTATGTGGCAAAATAGTGTTCATGACATGCAAACTAATGTTTCTTTCAGTTTTCCTAATAGAAATCAATAATCCAGCAGCAGCTTTGAGATCACTGTAAGCTTTACACAGAAGCTGACTAGAAGGGAAATTGGTATAGTTAAAATGAAACCAAATAAGATGCCTAGTACTGAGGTATTTTAGTAGAATAGGAAAAGAACTATTATTTTTCTCCTTGTGGAATAAACAGAATGCATAATAAGCACTTGCAGCATTGCATGGAATCGATTTAACTGGAGAACAAATACATTTATTACTCACTTGTGGCTTTGACTTCAGCTGAATTAAGAGGTGCTCTCATTACTTGTGGAATGCAATTGTTGTTCCATAAGTGCCTGGGCACCCTAATGTGTGTATACTAAGCTCTGAACTTCATGAAAGAAATTCTATTAATCCTAACTGTAGGCTTGCTCATTAGAAATAAGTATATACAATAATACAACTAATGATTATTTGGCGTGTTCAGTGTACACTGAGACAAAACCTCATCAGCAGTAAAAGAACAGTAGTGTATTTTCACAACACATCTATATTAAATTTAATCTTAACTGAAAAGCAGTGCTACTTAATACTTCCACAGTGACCTCTGATGAAGAACCCTATCATCTCATACCTTTTATCATGTACTCTGGCCTCACTATCAAAGCATTTTAGAATATGACCATTTTTAGCTGACATTTTACATTGCTATCAGGTACAGGGTTTCTCAGCCTGTGCTCTGAGACAACCAAAGCCATTAGGACATTTAAGTCTGATGCAAACCAGAATCATTCCCTCTGCTATTTCAGAGGATTATAGTTTGTGTTTGACAGAGTACTACTACTACTACTACTACTACTACTCTTTGACTAGGAAGAAACTTGTATCCTTTCTGCTCAGAACAACAGACCAAGCTCAGTTTTACCAGAGATGTCTTACAAAGTACTGCCCTAAGCACAGGAGTATCTCTGACTCGGCTTTTCCTAAAGTGTTGTAAATCTTTAAAAATTCATTTTTCTGTTTGTAAACAGCCCTCAAGTGGAGTGTTATTGGACCTGATGATGCCTCCCAGACTTACTGTACAGAGATCTCTCTTTGCTAGGAAGCACATCTGAGGTGCTCAGCCTTCACATCTGTATAGAGAATGCGCAGTAGGATTTTTTCCAGCATATCTTGGCAAAGACTGCAAATATTCAGTATCAAAGATGACAAAAATGGGGGCAATGGATATGATCAGTAACAAGTTCTTGACTGTAACTAACCTAGTTATACCCCTAAATGAGGCACTTCACTAAGCTGGGGGTGTTGAATAAAGACCGAAGTATTTTATTAAAAATTGATTTATTTCCTCTCCATTGTCCCTAAAGTTAAGCATGTAAAAACTTGTTAAATAAATTTCTGGAACTATATTTAGATAAATGACCACTGCATCCTGTATTTTACAGCTGAGTGTCAAAAAAAAAAAAAAAAAAAAAAAAAAAAAGGGAAAAAAAAAAAAACAAAACAAAAAACCCCAAAA
>VXAX01004854.1:272615-396995 GCA_013399835.1 Leptocoma aspasia | reverse complement strand
AAAAAACCCTAAACAGCAGTAACAACAAAAATTTTACAATTCGAGGTAATCAAAGGTAATCAAATCCATATATGTCACTGAAGATGACCAAGCAAATTATTTCAAATTAACTTTGGCTGCCTGAAAAGATTTGTAAAAAGGGTACTGAGAAAACCTACCCACTTTTAATGTAATATTGAAGAATCCAATGTAAGACTTAGGAAAAAAATCTTGTGAAGTGAACTATTTCTCTTTAAATTGTGCTATAAATGTAATGAGTTAAAGAAAGAAACTACTGCAGATATACATGGTCATGTTGGTCTGTATCTGGATCTGTATGATAAATATACAGAGACATATATACGATATTTATATATGAGTGTAAATATATCTTTTCAGCTGATGTGGGCATAGATACCCAGTTGAATCTGGAAAAATTCTGATCTGAATCTTTAAATCTTTTGTTAAACTTCCTCATTGTGCAGATGGGTTATTCCTACATTTTGTCTAAGGAATTTATCAATGTACGTATTGTCATTTTTACAACTGGCAAAAAAGACTATAAAAACAATTGCTAATGTCTCATTTACTAGGGGAAATTATATAATCTAATTAGAAATAATTTGGCATGGATTGGAAATTACATGTATGGATGATGATACTGCCTATGCTGAAAACTGTCTACATAAAGAAAAGAAAGAAGAAAAGTAAAAGCCATTGGTATTCTGTGTTGTTTTGATTTCTATTGATCTGCAGTAAGCAAAGCAGTATATAAATTGATACAGTGGCATAGAGTGTTTTAGGAGTTTATTTTTTCATTATTTCATTTTCTCTGGTTTGCAAAACTTGTGTTTCCCAGACTGAATTTTCTGTGTAACCTTATGTAATTAAAATCCAAACATACATATTTTTTAATAATTAAGGAACACTCTTAAAAGAAGTGCCTATAAAATACCTGTGTAATAATTCAATCATATTGAAACATTAAAGCTTTTCTCCTTCTATCTAACTTTGGAAAATTCTAGATAGATTTTTCACCTTTGAAATATCCTTGTATTGTCTTGTAGATTTTATTACACAGAGAGAAACAAATCCTATTCAGATCCCTTTTCTTGTACTTTCATAGGAGTTATGTGACTTGAATAAGACCTCATCATTTTCAAAATACTAAACCAAATTTCCATAAAAATCTTTGTCGCATTCCCATTCATGGAACTTGCAAAGAATATTAAAGCCAAGTCACTATACAGAACAACAGAGGAGAAAAATGTATGCACTCGCTTATTCTGAAAAGTTGAAATAAAATAGAAAAGAAAATAGAAAGAAAGGTATATGCATCAATTATAGAAAGCAATTTATTTGATACTAAAAATAATAAAAAACTAACTTATAAAAATAGTAAGAATATTATCTATATTCTGAACAGACATATATCTATGTCTGATGATAAAATTAAGCAAATATATTAATTTTTATGTGCACATTTTTCTGTATTTTAAAAAGCTTTGCTGGGAGAAAATGGCATTTATACCTAACAATTTTGAAATTTTACCGGGTTTTTTTGTTGGCTTTTTTGTGGGTTTTTTTTTATTTTGTTTTGGTTTTGGGATTTTTTGTTTGTTTGTTTGTTGGTTTTTGGGGGCTTTTTAGGGGGTTTTTGGGTAGTTCCTTGGTTAGTTGGTTGGGGCTTTTTGGATTTTTTTTTCTTTTGTTTGTTTGTTGGGTTTTTGGGGCGGTTTTGGTTGCTTAGTTAGTTGGCTGGAGCTTTTTTGGAATTTATTTTTTTTTTCCTAGTGAAATTTCTCCTCAATGTTTCCTGAAAAAATTGGACTTAATTCCATGCTTAGAGCAATTGTTCATGCAGCATGTATATGCAATTCCTTGACGTAAAGAAGACATGTACAGCAGTATTGTGGATGTGCGCTGGTTTTTGGTGGTTCCAAGCAACCTGTACTTAGGCTGGGTAACTTGGGTGTGTTTCTAGGAAGATATCAATATTTGTTTGACCTAAATTTCTGAGAAGAAGAGCAGGAGACAAACAAGGAAGCCTAAATTTATGGCAGTTTGTGGTATTTGTGGTAGTTCAAGAAGCATATTGCGTTAAAAAAAAACCCCACCCAACAAACCAAACCAAACCAACAAAAACTGTCATTGTCATTGTCTACAGCCAATAAACTCTATTTTTGTTTTCCCTAGAAATAAAATGCTTTATCAATGTAAGAGGAAAAGGACAGGGGCTGATTAATGGTGCAATCCTCACATAAACTGTATTTATCTATATTAGGCTCCATCTCTGTAGTACATGTGAGTTTAATAAATGGTAATATATTTTCTCCAGCTCTGAGAATTGCATTCATTTTCAGAAAGCAATGGAGCTGTACACAAAGAGATGTTTAGGAAGACAGTTCTATTTAACTAAGGTATTCAAAATGTAAACCTTTAAAACTCCTATTCTGCAAGCACTAAACACCAGAGGTCATTAAGTTTCACAGGGACCTACATTCTCTAGTTTTCTGCTTCAATTTGAAAAGTGATCAGTAATTCACCATGCAAATGCTCTTGGGAAAAGAAAAAGACATTCTACCACCTGTCCCATTTCAGGGGTTTGAGCTGTTTAGTGCAAAACTAGTACTTGAGTTGCATTTAAAATAGGGCAAGATCTAACTGTGATGATATTTTGCCTTCCCTTAACACAAAATGACGTATCACCTCAATGACAGTAATTTGAATAATTGGTTCTGAACAGATCCCATGATGGGACTTTGGGGCTTAGTCTTCACAAGCATGCAAATAGCAGGCAAACAGTGTTTCACTATCATACTTTCTTTATCTCTTTATGGTTAAACTGCTATCAACATATATCACGTCTTCAATAGAAGACTCCATAAAATAACTTTATGGTCTGATAGCAAGAAACTTATGTGAGTGTTAGGAATGCTTGGCTTATTGATTTAAAGTTATTAACTGTTATTGTTTGGGTATTAGTGATCTAATAAATGGGTGAGGTGAGGTGGTATAATCAGTTGCAGAAGGGATTGGAGATGCATGGGGCTGAAAAGCAGGTGTTCTGAAAGCAGTTATTGTGTCTCCTTCTTTCTCAGCTTTGATTTTGAAATCTTCACAGATAATGACCTGTTTGCAAGGTGTGCTCTTCTTGGAAAAGAACTAGAGGTCAATACCATCCAAAATTAAAAATCTGGCATTAAACAAAAAGTTTAAAATATGCTGATGAATTTGCTGCTCTGTGGTAGTCCTGCAAGTCATCAAGATAGACCAGTTTAAAAGAAAAGCCAAAGTACTAAATGAATAAGAGCTTGCCTGTCAGAAAATTCTGGTCAGTATATTAAAAAAGAAAATTAATACAATTACTAGTTCTGCAGACTAGCAATGGGGAAAGAAAAATGTGTGAAGAAAACAATTATATGATCCATTCTTAGAACATAATGTAGAGAAGCTCTGTGCCAGCCAAGCTATTGAAAAGGGCTGAGAGGAAAAAAAGAATAAGGTAAGGTATGTCAGCTGCAAAAATATTTCAATGAATCCACCACACAAATGCACATTCAGACAAGAAGGAAAGGAAAAGTGGTCTTATTTCACTTCCTTGGACTTTGAGTTTTAAATACAAAAAACCAACATTGAAAATTTCATCTATATGGTGAAAATACTTTCAAAAATAAGTAAATATTGGAAGTAATCGTGTGAAACTAGATTTCATTAATAGCTCATGCTGTTAGAACTTAGCATTTTAATTTTTAAAATAGCTTAAATTTAAAAAACAAGCTAGTTAAAGCAACCTTTCATTGCTTAAATATCATTTTTTATTGTTTATGTTCTATTTTTCAACTTGCTTAAATCTTTGAATTTCTGTGTTGCAGCATCATTTCTTTGAAATGAAATTAGTTTTACTGATAGCATAACAGTCAACTGAAAAACCTGAAAGATCCTTAGGGCTATGCTGCACAAATTCTACGTTAATACATATCCTCTGCATCTGCCAAAGCACTAACAGATTTAGTCAATTAAAAGAGAATAAATCTTTTGAATAAATATATTTTTCCAGTGTTTTCCAGATATTTCAAAATCAATGAATATTAATAAAGACAAATGATAAATTGAAAGGAATTAGTCATTCCTAATAATATAAAATATCAAAATGTGTTTGTGTTTTGGGTTTTTTTTTTTCTGGATACTGAATTACATTCATACATTTTAAAGACTTGTTAAAAGATACCAGAAAGACATATAATTCCTATAACATTTATTTTTTATCAGCTCTTTTACATAGTTATTTTGAGATAACTTACTTGAGATTAATCTCAAATATATAAACTGTCAAGTTATTACAAAGGCATGCAGTGCTCTTTCAGAAACTGTTGATACCTCTTCATATCCAGGAAATTGTTTAACTCAGATATCAAGCACTTGAAATGTTTGATCACATCTTTAGAAGAAAGAAACAATCCTAGATGATGTATTAGAAGCTGCTTAAATTTGTATAATCCTGGTGCTGTCCCTAACATTGTGAGGCAGAAACACATTGAGGATGAAGAAAAAGTACCATACTTCTGGGGAAAACCACTCATGGCAGAGAAGCCTAATGTGGCATAAGAACATCCATTTTCAGTCAGAGAAATGCCTTTCTCCTTCTCTGGCACGGTCAGTGAATAATTACCTGCAGTATTCCTGGCTTGATATCTGTCTCAGTTAATCAGCTACAACATTAATTCATAGAAATTTAACACACAAGTGTCATCATTTGGATGAGTCTGCTTCTCTGGCTTAATTTCAAGCTTGTCTGAATGTTGAAGGATAAGTTTTTTTTACTATAATGATAAAAAAAAGGAGAAATCAAACAGTGAAAATATCATAGGGAAAAACAAATACGGAGTGAGCAAAATCAGAAGTAAATATATAGCTATTGCATGAGTGAATACAGTCTTCACAGTGCCAATAAGAAAATACACTGTACTGTATATTTCAAGGGATCATAGAGAAAATACCCTTTTAGATTCTGAGTAGATGTTTCAGAAATAGTGAGTCTGCTTGAACGCTTGAATGTATTATTTGAATTTGAGTTTGAGACCAAAGAGAAAATTGCTACACTTTAGGTGAAGGCAACTTTAATCTGATTTTGGGCTGTAAAAAAGAAATTTTTATGCCACCAACATATTCTTTCATCTGTTTTGAATACTCAGTGGAGCAGGAACAATGTAGAAACTCTGCAAATTCTTGAAAGAAGGAAAAAAAACCCTCCCTAAAATTCTAAGAGACTCCAATTCTCAAAGTGATATCCTGGAAATAGAAGAAATTGGCTTGATAAGAAGTAAACTGTTAGACAAGACACTGTTCTGTTCCCAGGTCTGTTATGTAGGCTTGGGTTCTTTGGACAAGCTATCTGTGACTGCATTCAAAACACTACGTTCAAAATGGAAATGTTTGGCTCCTTCTTATTCCCTCTTCTTACTTCCTACCCACAAGCACAGGGAAAGAAATGGGTCCATTATTTTCACATTCATCTGTTCTCCATATTCATAAACTATATCCGATTTTTGACAACCAAATAGTTTCCCTTCTAATATTTTAAAGAAATTAAAAAGAATCATCAATTATATTCAGTCTCCTCAGCAGACAGTAAAAAACCCCTCGTGGTTCCCCAGACCCTTGTCAGAATTTAAAATGCCTTTCTGATTTCTATCAGCATCATAATGCTGATAGCTGGGCCTGTAAGAGCACTAGGTGAAGTCACTGGGCCTCCAAACCTCCTAAAGATAATGTAAAGAGGAACTTGTCATCCCAGCTCTTCCCTAAAAATTGAGAGATCAGAAGTTCATGTTAGCTTTCCACCACAATCACTTGCACAAGGTAGAAATATTTTTCCATTCTTTGAGAACATTTAAGAGGCCGTATTTCTGAATTACGGAGAATCTTAGATACAGAATTCTGTGCATAAAATTATAATATTTGTCATGCCCACTACTTCTAAGTACAGAATTAAGTGTCAGCTGCAGGTTTCTTAAAAACTCAACTTCTTTGTTTATAGCTGCAAAATAAGTAAAATTTTTCTTATTAGATGTATATAATGTAAACAAGAAACTAAAGTTTCAAGATCAAGTCTGCAAAATGGTCCACGGAAGAAACATACCTTAAATTCTGAACAATTGATTAATACTACTTTAAATTACTTCTTTAAAAGGAAGTTACAATAGTTTCCTTAAAAAGAATATCAGTATTTAGGAAAATGTACTGCATAGCCAAAGGACTGCAAACTAGTTAGTTAGATAACTATGGTAAATTAATTTAATATGGTAATATGGTAAATTAATTTAATAAAATAAAATATTTAATATGGTAAATTAATTTACCATAGTTATCCTGGTGAGATTGTGTGTGTGTTAGATCACCATCAATAGTTCATATGTTGTGTTTATCACTAACCTTCAATGGTTCTTGAAACAAACTCCAAGTGAACTGTTCTTGAACTTCCTTGATAAAATGCCATCTAAGTGCTCATTTTTTTCTGCATTAATCCATATACAGTTACTATTCTAGCTGAGTATAAATTGAAAGGCAAAGGGTATGGTAAATGGTATTCAGGTTTTAGATTAGAAAAATATTAGCCATATACTATGCCAGCACATATAGCTAAATAAATGAGCTTGATGTAATTGTGTATACTTAAATGTAAGCTACACAGGACATTCAATTAATGAAGCACATAATGTGAAGCATTAGCAGTACTAAATGATCTGTTTATCATTCACATCAAATCATCTTTTCCCATTAAAATGCTTGTATCCCATAATAAGTATTAGCCTCTTGTCTCAAAATGAAAATAGCAATTTACTGGCTTGCCATTATAATGTTAATGATAGCAATACTCTGGAAAGGAAAAATACAATTAAAATATATATTATCCAGTGTGTTTTTCCTCTTCCCTTTTCCAATAACGTCTGTGGTAGATAGATCATATAGAAAAAAAAAGCTGATAAAATAATTTTTCTTTTTATGTTTCTTTACAATTTAATTTACATATTGATTATATAGCTTGAAAAATCTCCCAGTTTCATTTAGTAAAGCAAAAAATGCCTAAGAGTAAATTGATAGCTGGAATTGGAGAATGTACTTCATCTAGTTGCATTAATAAACTACACTGACTAGGTTTGTTTAGTAAGAAAAAGGCCCTTTTGTCATTTTTAGTCAGCATAGACTCTAGCACATTCTATCTGTCTTTTTACAGTATTCTCATCTTTTCATGGTATTCTTACTACATTCTGCAAAATTAAACACTTTTAGAATGCTTGGTCAAACAGAAATAATAACGGAATAGTAAAGACATAAATTATTTGAAGAGGTAGCTATTTTAGTGTTTGTGAAGCTTTGTTTTTAACTGGTTTTGTGTTGCCAGATGCAAATTACAAGACAGAACAGCTGTAGTTGGACATTTTCCTTGAATAATTTTTTGTCAATGTCTTTGTCTATTAATATGTTTCATGAATTCTCCTGTGTATGAGAGAGTATGGATTTTTTTCCACTTTCTAAAATGTAAGGAAGCTATTTTTAGTTACTTGCATTACTTGTTCTTAAATATACACACCCTGAATTTGTTCTTTTGAGGTAATACTTAATATCATAGATTAGAAGACATTTCTGGAAATTGTGAATAGATTGAGGGAAAAAACCAATAAAACTCAAAACAAGCTACTAGATTTTAAAACGTCTGAAACAAAACCACTTTTATGGGATGGCCTTTTGCTTAGAGAAATACGTTTTCTCATCTCCATGTACAAGAGAATGAACAGTCAGAAAGATTGAAGTATCCAAAGATATTAATAACAATATTTTAAATATTTGACAAGACAATGTCAGAGAAAAAGGAACACCAACCAACATGAAAAAAACCAGAGATTTGTGGTATTAGTTATTTCTTCTGCTTATTTCTGAATCCTAATTTTTTTTTCAATTTGCGAATGAAACATTTTCTTTTCTAGGATACGCAGCCTATCTGCTAGTCTCAATGGCGACTGCAGCTTTATCTCAGTGTTTTGCTTAATCACTTCTGTTACTTTTTCCTAATTGTATCTTGTAGTCAACAAACTAAAAATCGCCTCTTACGGATCAGTTATAGAGCATTACCAGCTTTCCAAAAGTCACTGTTGTTCTCTGCAATAGGTCAGCTTCTTTTCTGACCTTCCAATTATGGGTTGCTACACAGCTCCATTTCTAGTACACCATACAAGTTTTTCTCTTCAGAAGGACAACTTTGATGTGATTCTATCAGCCAGCTCTCATGTTCAATTCAGCATCTAGGTTTTTAATTAAATGAACCAAACTTTAGTAAGAAAAATCTGTCCTTAGAAATCGTAGAAAAAAATCATAGGAAAAAAAACTATTCTACTTTTTGTAAATAAATTATTCCCCTTCTCTTGCTATTCCCTTACTGTAGCTGTAGAATGATTTAAATGTCTTATATGTTTACCAAAACTTTCATTCATTTTCTTCTAATATTCTACGTACACAGAGGAAAAGGGAATTTAATAGCACCCTGCTTATCTGAATCATACCATATCTGTAGAAAAGCATTTCACTGCAAATATAATTGAGTAGTTTTGCAGACTGGGTACTACACAAAGCTGACAGTTTAACATTATTATACAGGATATCTCCTGACGTATATTTTTTCTTATTTCTCCTCATTGTTTTGGTTTGATATCTTTATTTCAAGACTCTGCATGATGTCTCTTTCTTGAAGGCTCAAAACCTATTTGAAGAAAATTCCTCGCTTCACAATAGACAATGTGAGTTTTGCTTCGCCTGGAAGTCCAGAAGGTCTGCCTGGCTATCATTTTGCTTCATCAGAATTGAGCCAACAGGAAGTAGGTTATTTCTGTGTACAAAATATACCAGTATATTGGAAATCAATTCTATTTTCTCCATAAAAGGTCATTCTTGTGAATATATATGCCACTGTATGTTTCTGTGTGGCATCATAGCTTGTTTCCTTCTTATTCAACCTCCAAATCATGAAGTAGAATGTATGTTATCAGAATGTATTGCTGACCCAATAAATGATATAATTTTTAAAAAAGCTGTCTTTCTTTTGAGTATTAGATTATTTTCTGCCAAGTCTAAAACCTGAAAAGCAAAGTATATTCATTCTTAGAAAACTTATCCCTGTGCAATATTACAAAATGTAGGTAAGGATAAAAGATACAAAGCCTTTGTAATCGCAGGGGATCATTTGGATAGAACAGACTGGGTTAATTCTAGGAGCTGAATCATGTATGCACTGGGAAGAGGAAAAAAGGAATGAAGAATACAGAGAGAACAAGTTCAGAAGCTAATTTGTCCAAAATTTCTTGGAAGTGGTGGGAAGAAACTGCTCAGATTGAAGAGGCGAGCAAGAAACATCAGTCAGGTACCAAGGTGAAAAGCATTCTTTGAACAGTCTGTGATTACTGATCTCTTTTCCTGACTTTTTCATGGCCAGTATCCAATGACAACAACCTGATTGTGCATCATACACACAAATTACATATAACTCAGAGGATAGTACGTGATCTGCTGAAGCATGAATTTTTGTTTCAACTGTGAGCTGCAACTGTCATAAACATGTAGCGCACACATTCAATTCTGTTCATTGAGGCATGCAGAAAAAGAATTAAGATGCTGCTTCCAGAGCTCCAACCTCCAGTGCCAGAAATTACCATTGTGCAGAAATGCTGATGAACTTTTCACACAACTGTGTTAGAGAACATCTTTTGAAAGGTTAGCTAATTCTTTTTAAAAGACTTAAAACACTGGTAATTTTTTCACCTGACATATTATTGTAGTGGCAGAAAACTCTCAGTGCCAGGAACAGATTTTTGATCCCTGCATCTTCTCATACCTCAGTCATAAGGGCTGAAAAGCCTCCCATTACAATTTCCTAGGTGTTTGTACCTATACACATGGGCCAAATTATTTTGTAACTTTCTCTTCAGTAAGATGAAGTTTCTCTTTCTCTTCAGTAAGATGAGTTTATTTGCTCTTTTCTAGCCCCAGCTAAGGCTAATATACTTAAGCTCATTAAATGCTGTTATATCCAGAAACTGTATGTTTTCACCTCTTCCAAATGTGAGTAACGTTGTTGGAGGTCTGAGATCTCCTGAAACTATGACATATACAGCCTGCTCTCTCCTTCCTCAACATCTTCATGTATCCTTTTCATTAGTTTTAATAATGACATTAGCCATTGAAGAGATTTTATTGTAACTCCTAAGTGCTTATTCTTTTCTGAAATGGTCTGTCAAAGGAGTTTGTGAAATGCAGACATAAACTTTGATTTTGGTTTAGTTTAGCACTGCTATACTTTATTGGACTGCTAGCAACTTTACTAGCCAATGTATAGCAGAGGGACAGCGGAGCCACAACCAACACTGAAGAAGGCTGCAAACATCTGCTCATACAGAGTAACATCAAACACTTCAGAAGGCTGCAAACACCTGCATCTGCTCTTTATCATTCCTCAGTACAACCTTTTAAACTCTTGGTCTCACATGCATCCCACCTGTGTGTCCTCTCTACCCCTTTGTGACTGGTCAGTGCCCCTCAGCACTCCATGGCTCATCACCTGCAGTTCCAGTCACCTGTCTGACACAGCTGTAGCCCATCAGGGATGAGGCTCAGCCACAGCCCCACTCCCAGTTCCCACAAACTGTGTGCCTACAGCACCAATGCAGGTGTTTTGTAACAATATTCAGTCCTACTCATTATTTAGACTCCCACTAAACTTTATTAGATTTTAAATCAGCCTTGGATTTTGACATTTTAAATAATTAAACCAGTTTAAAATTAATCTTTGTAATATCTTGAGTACTAGATCTCAGATAAATAAGGTTAATTAGCATCAGTGTTTTGAGATCTGTTGATGGACCAGTTTTTATTTTGAGATCCTTGTGCACATTTTCCATGCAAGTAGTGAAGAGAAAAAACTTCCAAAAGTTTCAGCATGAGAACAGTGGTTTTAAAGCACTTCAGAAGACATGATAAACAGAACTGTTTTACTTATACAGACTAAAACTTGTTAACTCTTGGAGATGCACCAATGAAAGACAAGTCCAAAAAGATTCAAATTAAAAAAAAAAAAGGTGCGTGGCTGACAGATAAGACTGAAAAAGGCTCTGATAGATCAAAAAGTTAGGAAGGTAAAATGAACTAAAACAGAAATACTTTTGAAATAGCAGGACAAGAATCGAATACTGATATTTAATAGGGAAGAAATGTCCTTTATCTGAGATTGGACTAATGAAGATGATACATTAAGAATTTAAAATGCTGGCTATGAATATAAAGGGTTGCAGAATAAGCTTCTTCTAAATGAAAGTGCTCTAGGTTACTAGGTATGTATACTGAAGTGCATTAATCATAGGAAGGAACAGCTAAAAAGCTAATTTTATGTTTTTCATTTTAATTTTTATTTTAATTTTAAAATTTTAAATTTATTTTTATTCAGAGTACAGCATAACATTTTCTAATTTCTGGTGTTTTAGAAGTGTGATCCAGAAATGACAGACTAGATATTCATTCTTGAAAAAAGTAATAGAATCCAAATTCAGGACTTCATTAATAAAGAATTAGACACTAAAAATATTATTAACGATAATCAATTTGGCTTTAAAGGAGGTACTGCAACTAAATTAGTCAGTTATTAATCATAATTCATACAGGATTTTGACAGGTGCAGCTTAAAAATTTGCCACCGAGTTTGCTCCAGAGAGAATCTGATGGCATCTATCAGGTCAGACCTGCAAGGCTACCAAAAATTTGAGAAAAATAATCAAGTTAATTTCCTGTTTTTTAAGACACTAAGAGAGCTATTCAGAAATACAAATTGCTTTGGTACCAGTCAGTAGCAGGAACTTTTTATGATCTGGCCAATTGTATTCTATTCTTCCAATTTGATTTAGCTACATGCAGTTACAGGAGAAGATACAGAGGTGTTCACTCGGATAATGAGAATTCCACCCCAATTTAAGAGTACTAGCCTTTTAATTTCTGTTTCAAGCATTTGTCATTCCACAATAAGGAAACAAATTTTTCTTCAGAAAAAGGTGGCATCAAAATAAAAGCTTCTAATGTTCTCCTGTCTTTGCACACTAACATTATTGCACAACACTCATTTCTTTTCTTTTCACTGTTGAAATCCTTAAATGAGTACAAAAGGTACGTTTAGGTTACAGACTCCATAAAGAAAATTGCCGCTTCTTTTTTTTCTAAACCCATAAATACTTCTTACAAGTAAACCCCAAAAGTATGGAGTTGATAAAGTTTGTAGTACCTTAAAAAATGTTAAAGCAACTGCATTGTTATCAGCAAGCATGGTATAATTGCTACAGCAATTTATCACTGTTAACACTGAGACTATTTTTATAAATACTTCTGAGGCTCTTGCAGCTGCAACTTCAGATTCTCGGCTGCTAGTCGGAACCACTCAGGGGGTGGATGAAGAGGGATTCTATTGTTTCACCTGAGATTCTGCCTTGAGAACACAAATTGCATTGAATTCAGACTCCAAAACTGGGTTGAAAGGTTTTGCTCTATAAAATTTAGTTCACATAATGAAAACTGAAGAGGCAGTAATTCTGTGTCAGGAATCATAGGAGAAGAAACTCTGATACAATTCTGAGTTACTGACAAATAATGGACCTCTGCAAAAACAAAAGAAATTCAAAGCTGTTGAGCTTGCTAATGAATTTGGACAAAATTTCATATTTTGATTAAACAAGATCAAATACCAATTCCATTTAAAAACATTTAAAGACATATTGGTATTTAAGGCTTCATGAATATTTTTATATACTTGTAAGCTTCACTGTAAATGAATATTTTCATTTTCAATTCATGATCTTTAACCAAAGTGACTTAGAGCATCTGTATTTATGCTTTTGTTTTCCTGAATGTATAAACTGTCTTCTCTAAGCAGTTTCTATCCCATTTCTTACCAATCAGATTAACATATTTCCTATTTCATCCTTTTAAAATGGTTTTATATATATATATTTATATGTATATTTCTCAGCTTTTCTTGGACAGTTAGGAGTACAGAGAAAACGATTTCTTAGAAAAATCAAATTAGAATGCTTAAGTGAGGGTATCTTCAGGGCTGTAATGTTCAGGCAGGTAGAAAGGAGACAAACATAGCAGGAAGGCACACAGGTGCACATATTCTCAGAGTGACAGAAGCCAGTTTTTCCAGGAATGCCCACAAGCTGGATGAAGTTTATTACAGCCCAGAGGAGACAAAGTATTGTTGAACAGAGGACAATACCAGTGAATAGGACTCAGTGAATAGACTCAGCATCCAGAGGGCAGATCTATGCCCAAAATTCTTTAAAATTAGTTCCCTGAAGTTCCCCAGTGCTCTGTGTTTCTCAGTTTGAAACTTTGTGCTTACAGTTTTTGCTTAATTCTTTGCAGGTTAAGTTAATTTGACTGGTTCTGGTGTCCTCATTTTAAGAAAAAACAACCAAACCCCAAAACTCTGTCTGTGCAGAAAGTTGCATCTTTGTTTTAATGACAGTTTCACTGCACCTGCCAACATATTTAGCATTTAGAAAGTCCTAACACCTTTGTACATAAAACTTTTAAGCATCATATTATCACACTATGTCTGACAGACTACTGCTTAGTGTTAACCTCGTAAGAGTGCACATGAAAATCTATTCATTGTAGCATGTGTTTGCACCAGAGAAATATAGATTTCTATAACATAGATTCTATAATATAGAATTTATAGAATTCTATAAATATAGATTTCTATAAAACAATGATTTGTCTCCTTTGTTCTCTAGCAACGAGAGGACAGGAAGAGGCTATATGTTATTAGTGCAGAAACAGATTGTCCACTGGATTTTACCTCCAATAAAAATAACTCATTTAAAAGTGTCAAATCTGGCCTTTCATTAATGATACTTTCACATTTGCTGAAAATCTACAGCCACAGAAGATAGCTTGCTGTTTTATGCTTGTTCTTTGTCATGGCTTTAGAAATAAAAGTTATCTCACATAGTTTTATTTCTTTTTATTTTGAAAATAAAAAATCTTTCATTAATTCAAACACATTTGAAAATGGAATTTCTTTCAAAAGTTTCTCTCTCCAAAAATTCTTTTTTTTTTTCTTACTGTCTTTTCTTATGTTGTCATCATTTGTCACAGGATGATCACAAAAAACTGCTGTTATACCTGAAATTCTTAAGCGGTCTCCCTTTTATCTTCAAATCTTTCTTGAATCCCAAACCTTCAGATGAGTTGAGGTTGAGGAATTTCTGTGTAGGAAAAATGCTATTTTCTGCTATGATATTCAGTATTTGAAAGATCTAATTCTGAGACCAAAACTAGCATTATTTGTGAAAAGTTCTAAGAAATTAATTTTCTAAATTAATGTCTTTTAATTGAACATATGAGTAACAGGATACATTTTTCAGAAGTATCACTGCTAAAATCAGTTGTTGATGCAACTGTTGAGGTCATAGATTCCACAAGTTTTCTCTGATTGTCTAGCAACACTTGCATCCAATTCTTTGTTAAACTGTATGCTGGAAATTTAATGTACTTTTTAGTACATTAATAGGAACTAAATAATTGAAAATACCATAAAAATAAATATTTTAAAGTAATCTGCTACTTTTAACTTCTAATATTGCAATCTCTAATTTTACTACTCCTTGTTTTTTTAAGAAACATTTATGTTTTACATTTAAGCAGTTGTTCTCCTTCTAATTACCTGGTACTAGAACTCATCAAAATATTACCTACTAAGGCAAAAAATTGACTACAGTAGCCGTTTTTCCATAAAGAAAAACATGGAATAAACCACCATTATAAATGCTCATGGGTTCTTTAGACTGACAAGAGTAAAATTTCTTTCCCCCCCTTAACCCCTAAACCTTCCTCTGAACTTCAGAGAATGAGATAACAAAACCCCTGCAGCATAAGATCCTTTCTTTTCATAGCCAGTATCAGAAAGGCTGGAGTTTCTTTTGCTGGTTGCTTTGTCTTGTTCATGCTCCTGAAAAAGACAGTCCAACACACATTGAATTTGACACTTCACTTCAGGACAAATCTGCAAGTGTGATTCTCTCTGCTATTCATAAATGCCTTGAAAATAAGTGGAGCTCCATCAAGAGTCAGGACTAGAGGTTGTGAGAGTGACAGCATGTTTTACACACACGCATGCCAATGTGACAACAAAGTCCATTTTTAGAAAGCTGCATAGAAACCTCTCTGCAGCAGTGTCAAATTAGAGATACTGTTCTGAAACACTGATTACGACTGCATATTTAGCCTGTGTCAGCTGAAAGTATCTGACTTATCTATCCATCTATTACTGCCTGCTGCTCAGATGAATGTCATCTTGTCAGTGCACTCGTCATTACATTCAGCTGGAAGGTCTGCACACTTTCAGCTCTGAGAAAGAACGATTATGGTGTTTATGTATTACTTCAATACCAGCAAATCCCTTTTTTAGGAGTGTCAAACTTCTTGGCAATCCATTTTGTTGAACAAAAACGAGTCCCTGAACAAAAGGGAGTCAATTCATGAGCTTGCTATACCATTTTTTCAAGGTATAGTTCCTCAGTGATTCCTTATGACTTTATGAATGTTCCACTTCTATGCTTCCTTTAATGTAGCTCTGGCTGCTTGTGCAGTATTATTTGTTTCAGTTCTGTGTGAGAATGTGTGTGAAAATTCATGTGTAACAGACAAATTTTATGACAAGCTGAGGGACAAGACAGAACCATTTAGGAATACTTAATTTTATTTTTAACATGTCCTCTATAAACTAAATGCTTGTTCAGTAAATTAAATTAAATGCATTATAAAAACAAAGTATTTTCTAGTAAGTCTGCAATACCTAAGATTATAAGTTTCTTGTTTGCAGGTTTTTCAGACAGTGAACTTCTATCATCTGAAACTTATGGAGGGCAGATTTGCTTGGGTTTTGGTTAGGTGGGGTTTTTCTGCTCTGTTTTGTCTCTGTGTGTGCATGTATAAAAAGAAATTGCTAAAAATAATTTCATGTTTAGATGCCTGTTTACATTCAACTTTAGAAAGTTGCAGGCAAAAGCTGCTAGCCTGATTAAATTATTGATTTTTTCTATGTCATAAGTCACTGCAGTGTTTCGTTTTTTGCTTTCTAAAATTTTTGACAGGTTAAAAATACTGTATGGATGATATAAGAAAGCTCATTGGTTTGCAAATATGAGTAAGATAAATTAATTAAGAGATGCTTTTAAAAGAGTAGAACCTGGTAAGGTAAATGGCGTAATGTGATCAAGAGATATGCAAAAGAGAAGAAAAGAAATTAGGGTATTTGTTGAGACATTCTTTCTGTGCTCTGGACTCTGTTGTTGGCCACCTCATTGAACCACACTCCTGCAACGCCACATGTCAAAGAGGTGATATGATTGAGCAGAAATGTGCTTAATAAAGGTCATGGTAACATTGCAGAGATGGAAATAGAAATGTCAGAGCAGAACAGAGCCAAGAAGAGAAAATATTTTTCCTTTTGGCTTCCATCTACTACTGATATCAACTGGATTGGTGCAAGTGGTTAAGGATTTATATGTGAACAGGTATTTTAGGTCCCTATTAAGCATATTTATTAAACAGTCTACTAAAATTAGACAACAAAAGAGTAGTTATACTAAAATTAATTCCTGCATCATTGAATGATTAATAATTCAAATGCAATAAACAGACCTTGAGTTGGCTTTTTTTCTTCGCACTGGCTTTTATTTTATTCTTTATTTTGCATTGTGGTAATTACACCAGGAGCAGGAGTGTTACTAGACATCTAGAGAGTACATGGAAAGGAAGGAATCTGTAAGTTCTGGGAATAACTGCATTTTCTGGAAGGCAATGTAGCCCACTACTATATTGGAAATAGCAACTCCCTACTATTTGAAACAGTTTAGAAGGCCTTTCTGACCCCTATATGTGGTTTTCTGCTATTCTTGAGCTACTTTATAAACAAAAACCCTACAATTTTATTTTTTTCTAGCATGAAAATAATTTTAAGGCTGATCTAGTAATCTCATACAAGAGTGGCTACTTTTGTAAAAGACAGCAAAAATGTTTTTACAAATGCATCGTCAACAAAAGGAGGGCTAAGAAAAATTTCCATTCATCCTTGATTGCATACAAGGGGAAATATAATGACAGAGGATACAGAAAAGGATGAGATGCTTGATTCCTTCTTTGCCTCAGTCGTTAATAGTAAGGTCAGTCATCCTAAGGGTATCTAGCCCACAAACTGAAAGACAGAATTGGGGAGCAGAATGAAACCCCCATAATCAATGGGATGAAGCACCTCTCCTTATGAAAAAAGGCTGACAATCAAAAAAAGATTTGGGGTTGTTCAACCTGAAGAAGAGAACATTCCAGGGGAAACCTTACAACAGCTGTCCTGTACCTTAAGGAGGGTCTAGAAGAAAGCTGTAGAGAGTTTTTACAAGGATGTGTAGAGATGAGACAAGGAGGAATGGTTTTAAACTGAAGAGATTAAGTTTAGATTAAATATTAGGAAGAAATTCTTTACTGTGAGGATGGGGAGACCCTGGAACAGGTTGCCCAGAGAAGTTGTGGATCCCCCATCCCTGGAAATATTCAGGACCAGGTGAGATGGAGCTTTGAGCAAACTAGTCTAGTGAAAGATGTCCCTGCTCATGACAGGGCATTGGAACCAGATGATCTTTAAGATCACAGAGTCACAGAATCATTTCAGTTAGAAAAAGCCTATAAAATCACCACATCCAATGTTTAAGCAATCACTGCCTTGTCAACTAGGCCATAACAACGAGTACCATGTCCAGTAATTTCTTGAACATCTCCAGGAATGGTGACTCCAGCACCCTGGGTAGTCCATCCCAATGCTTAATAACTCTGCATGAAGAAATTCTTTCTGATCCCTTGAAAGACAAGCAATTCTATGATTCTATTAAGAGAAAGAAAAGTATTTAGGCTGATAATAGTGGCATTAAAATGGAAATTTTGTCAGGGCAGTGAGGTTATGCTAGAATGTAGTCATGGAACATTTTCTTTGTTTTAGAATGATTCTTTTTCCTACCATCATGAGGAAAGGGAATTGACCAGTCTTATTCTAATTAATTAAAATTCAACTCTTATCCAGTTATTCAGATGGCTAGATGTAATTATATGTTTTTCATTGTTATGTTAAATGGATAAAACAAAGACCATTCAGAGAGGGAAATGTTGTTTAATATGCAAGGTACAAAAAGGAAGAGTTGTTTAGTAAACTGTAAATACTCTGAAGCATAAGCTCATTACTTTTGTTGCTATGCAGAAGAGCCCCACTAATTCACATTAATGACTTGGAGACTCACTGTAAATGACTGAATTTTATTGTGAGACACTGGATGAAATAAATGGTAAAACTCTCATGGACTTGCAATTGTAGTTTGACTGGTATCAAGGCAAATGAGTAAAATAGCAAGAACTAATTACAAAATATCTGCTGGTCATTTGTATGATGGACAGTTTCATTTCAAGTATTTGATAGGGAACATAGATGGAATTAAACTAGGTTAATTAATCTATTTTTAAGTAGAAAAAATGAAGCAAAACTATATCAATTTTCAAAACAAAATGACACATTGATTTTTTTAAACACTTCCTCATATTATTGAGGGTTTTTTTGTCTCCCACTTTAATATAATAATACTAATAATACTACTACTAAAAATAAAATTGGGAACCATGATTTTGGCCATGAAAACATACACTTTTAAAGAAAAAATGCTGAGGAATAGATACTGAGGCACCTTTAGAACTCTAACTCTTGCAGGCTGATCCTTTATTTTTCATGGTGCTATTAGGTAGAAATTTGCTAATTTCAGAATTACTCACTGGTTTGTGATTAGGTGCAGCATGCTAGCAACAGCACCATCCTTTTTGGTGACATTCTCTATTTTTTCTTATACCTTGTTTTTTTATGCAAGAGGAAGAAATAAACTATTCTACGTCTTAAATTATTTTAAAAAAATAATTCACAAGGTGTTCTCATACTTTCATTAATCATAAATTCCCATCTGCTCATTTGGAAAAAATCTGCTAACAATTATAAGCCATTGACTTAATGAAAGAATGTTATTTGGTTTTGTACATCTTTTTTTTAATACTCTGCTTGCCATCTGGATTTGAATTTAAAGACGTAAAATTTTGCAGAAATTGGGGGTGTACAAGGGGAAGGATCTATTTTGAAGTAAGTGGAGGAAAGAGAAATACTATGGACTAAAAATGTCACAAGATGAAAAAATAAAATGCACAGGAAAAGACATGTGACCACTTAACTGCTGAAAAACATCTAGGATTTGTGCCCATTATCACAGAAAGATGGAAAATTAGTTCACACATACAATTTCACAAAAGCAACCCTGTTTGTCTGCATTCTGATAAGTAGCTTTTCTATATTAGCGGAATTAATTCTCAGGATTCTGGCAACTAACTTACGTAGAATAAGGATTTCTAAAGACTACGTATGTGAGAAGTTCCAGCTTCTGATTTCAAGTAATTCTACTGGGGTTTCTTTGTCTTTTCCAAGTTAAATTAAATGCAGAACAACAGATAGCAATGGTGCTGAACATTTTCTGTGGCAATTGTTCACGTACATAAAAACCCAGGTCTTGAAAGGGTTTAGATGTTTCTCTTCCTAGAATGGGAAGTGTGGTGGTTTTTGTTTTATCAAAGAAAATAAAGCCCTGAGGTACCACTTTAGGTCTCTGCATCTAACAATTTAACACTGAGATCTTCAAATATCTCTAACACAGGGATATTGAATGTGCTCTGTGTATTTTTCCATCTTATGCAGCCCCATAGAACCGTTGTTGCTTTGTTGTGCTTAGTCTTACTGCTGTGCTCCAAATTCCACGTAAATGGCAAACGAAAGTGTCAACAACAGGCAGCAGGGAACGTTGGAGAGAAGAAGCAGAGACACGGGCCTGCAGCCTTGTTCCTGCAGTATCCAGGAGAGCAACCTGTAGCTCAGGTGGGCTGCAAGGTGCCTGTCCTGAGCACTGTCTTCCATGACACTGTTCCACAGGCTTCCGTAACAGCACCCTAAAGTGGACATCTTCATTATCTTCTCCCTTTTCTGCTGTAGAATACTCTTTTTTTTTTTTACTAAGAATTTATTTATAATAAAAAAGATTTCTTGAAACAGAAACTTTGGATTCAGACTGCCAAGCATCTAATGAGGTTACACTGTCATAATCAGTTTCTGGTTTTCTGACTACTTCGCCCTTAAATAAGTTGTGAAGCTTCACCAAGAATGAGCAACATCACTCAGGAGCTTGATAGTGAGTATATCTTTGCACAAAGTGACAGATCTTGAGCAAACATCCTTCTTTGAAGGAACATAGTGATCTGAAGGCTGGAATGGCCTCAGTAAAGTGATGTATTTCCTACTGAGTCTCATGGATGAAGCCATTTTCACTGCCCAGTTTCATAGCTGTAGTTGGAAATAGGGATTTTTGTGAAAGGGTGAAAAGGTACATATTTACTAAAATTACATCATTAAACAAACAAACAAACAAAACCAGAGAAGAATTGCATATTTAAGAGTTGTTAAAATAAATACAAATAAAATAAAATAGACACTCTGGGGTCAAATGCACAACGTGCACCCCTTTATAGGGCATTTCTCTAACATTTAACATTAAATGAGTTTAACATTAAATGAGTTAACAAATACAGCTTAATAGGATGTATCCAACAGTTATATTAGCTCAAACTGCATTCAGAGAGAAAGGTCTCAGCTAAGAAAGAGAGAAAGAAATAGAAAGCAGATCCCACATTCCTGTGTATTGAAAAAAACCCTCCCCTCTTTACCAAATAAATCTTTCTTAAAGGCACCTTCTGACATTCACTGTGACAGAGAAAATAGCCATCAGCAACAACTGGCAGCCAAAGAATATTGAGCTGCTTTGAGTAGTTCTCAAGAGATAGGAATTCTAGCAAGCAAATCCTTTTACACTGGCTGAAAATGTCCATTTTTTTTTACCTGTGATCACCAGATACTCAGCAAATAAATCTCTCCTGCAGCATCCCTCTGCTGCAGAACTCGGTGAGGTTTTTTCAAAGCATTTCATTTCTATTGACTTTTTTATACCTTAAAAGTTTAGTGAAGGAGTGAAGATGTGATTTAGGCCAGAATTACTTCTTTATTGTTGCAAAATAAGCTAAAGCTTAGTATCTCAGATCTGGTTTTCTGTGATGTATGAAATATAGCACTCTTTTCTAAAGATTTTGCTATCATTGCTTAAATGCCACAGATCACTCCGTTAGAAGTCTCTGTAGAGACTATATAGGTATAATACTGATAATCATAATAATCACAATAATAACAATAATAAACATTTATAAAATAAATAATACACATTTATAGATTAAGAAAATTTGGCTTATGCAGATATTTGTGAAAATAATAGACCTGAATAAAAATGCAGTTCTTCCAAGTAAAACTAGCACAGCAGCTTTTGCTAGAGTGTGGTTTGAATAGCAATGAGGATGTGCAGTGTATGACTAGCTGTTTGCAAGCACAACCAGCTGTGACCATGTAGCCCAAAAATAAGTACTGCCATGGCTATTAACAAGCCATAAGCTTTTTACAGAAATTGCTAAACATCAGGACTGAGGCTTGTCAGACTTGGTCTGTCTGAACTTTACTTGAACTTACAAATTTGTTTCACTGTTTCACAAATAATTTCTTTATTTGGCCAGGTATTTATGGCTAAGTATTTTTCCTTTTGTTTGTGTGGTGCAAGCATGGTTTTATAGAGGCTAACAAGCAGTTATTCTGTATAGAATGAAATATTTAAAGTCTAACACAATGCAGCAGGGAAATGCAGACCTGGTACAGTAGCAGAAGCCTTGAGAAGTGGAGACGAAGGATGTGGCACAGAGGAGTACAGGCATGGAATAATCAGGAATGAAGCACAAATAAAGACATCACACAGTAATCTATGTTTCTACTTGTGTAAATAAGTAAAATTAAAGTGTAATTTCAATGCCCTGGAAAGTTTACAGTGTCTACCATGGCTGCATATGGATTTATAGGACCTCTAATGTCCTTATGACCTCTAATATTAAACATACCTGTATATAAAATATGACACCATAGAATATCTTCTTAATGGCATGTATTTAAGAAGATCTTGACCTTTTCTGATTACTCAGTATTATTTCTGTCTGCTAACTTCACAAGCTTCTGGGAATGTTTAAACCAGGTAAACACTTATGCAGAACTTTTGTTAAAAGCTTCTGGTTATGCTTCAGTAATCTAAGAGATCAAGTAAAGTTACTACAGGATCTTAACTATGTTCAACAGTTACAATGTAAAGTCCAAATTTAAATTATTTGGTTTTGGTTAATTTGCCTGCATGCAGTATAATAGCAGGAAGGTTCTGTAGGCATCTGAAATCTATTGCTGTCTGAGTCTAATTAAAACCCAATTTTTTTAACTCTTATGGCAAAATAACTTTATTTTCAGGGATATATTTTCAGAGAAGTTGAAAATAGATGCCTATTGTAAAAACAGATACCTTGGTGAATATGCAAATTCTCTTGCATGAGAGGACACCAGCTCTATAGTATATATGCAAATGTTGTATGTGCCATCCATTCCCCAGCTATGCAAAAGAAGTAGAGATAAGGATTTGATTCTTCAGGAAATAAAGTACGGTACGTCTTTTAAAGAAGTGCAGTAACATTCACATTAAACCCAAAAAGAATATTGAAAAGTGCCTTGAAATTATGTGAAAACATAAATGTCTTTTTAGATTCATGGTCTCAAAAGAAATAGAATTCTAAAGTGCTTTGGAAAATTTCCTCTGTTACATCTACAGCTCTGCTTTACAGGACTGAGATTTAAGAAACTGTAAATTCTTTCTTTTGTTGTGCTACATTAATGCTCCCTTTTTTTTTGTATCCGAAGATATGATGAAGGGCAGCTTAGTTCATAAATAACTCATTTGGCATTCTCCTTCACTAAATCTCAGTGGTATGTTTTGTGTACAATACAAAAGCATACTGGAGTAAAATAATGAGAAAAGCATTAACTATTACACAGATGACAAAAAGATGACAAAAAGAAGAAAAGAACAAATACCTGTTGCAACATAAAATGAATTTTAAAAAAAGGTTAGAATAATGGAATACATCTAATTGCATAAAAATATGCAGAAAATTATTTAAAACACAAAGGGAGATTTAAAAACCATAGCAATGAATTAATTTAAAATTAGTTATTAAATTAAACAAGAAGTGAGAGATAATCTAGTTACTGAGACCTTGACTTTATAGCGTTTTATGCACATTACAAATAAATGCTTTTAATTAGTTTCTTTCCAATTTCTTTGCACAACTCTCAAAAAGGAGGCCTCTGTAGCTTAGTCTTGACACTACCAAAGCGCTTATTACTATGGTAATAATTTTATTTGAATTTTCTGTAGTTTCTTTAAACATTTTTCTTGTACAGATCTGACTTGTGAGTTTTGTTAATTTAATTATTTAACAATAATTAAATGTGATATAATGTTCTGCTTCACATAATACTTTTATGTGAAGTAAAAAAATCAACACATGGGGACATACAAAACATTTAAAGAAAATAAAGACATAACAGCTCTCTATCCTCATTAGTCCAAAACAGCTAGATAGCTCTATTTTAGTCATTGGCCAAAAAATTATTTGGAATATGTTGAAGGGTCTGTGACTCTGTACAGTTGCTACCTGTAGACCTGCATATCAGTTTTCAAGCTTTACCATACTCTTCAAGAATGTCAACCTTAACACCTTACCAAGGGTGTCACTAGCCTTTAGCTTTATCATCTTATTCAACACTCTCCTGTCTATTCCTTACATTTTCTTCCTGACACTCTACTCTTTTATGACCTTTTTCAGAGCTATTTACCTTTGCCTGTCAGTTTAGGTTGTTCTATAATGGAAATTTTAGAGGCTCCTTCTCTAATCAGCCTATTCTCTTCCAATGAAAGAGAAAGGAAAAAAAAGCCCACAAACCCAAAGTCATTTATTGATAACACATATACAAGAATTAAATTTTGCAACCAAGTGCATAGTAGAAATAGTTCCCCTGTTTTTTTTTTAAGCAGCTTTTTTTATAAAAGCTCTAATCTTTGTCCTTCTGGTAGCTATGCTTCTGGGAGGCTTGCAAAACTAATATAAACAATAAAGTATTTCCTTTATTCTTACACAGTGGTCATACAAATCCTTTCACTTGTTATGTTTAATTCTTTTACCATAAAGAAAAATCGGAAAGTATGGTCTTCTGTTCTAATCTGCTCTTTTAAGAGGCAAACAATGAAAGGAGTGTGGCAAAGATCACCCTACTTCAATTTAATATTTTTATAGTGCTATTCAGTAGCTCAGTCACAAAATAGAGAATGTAAGAGACTGGAAATGGCTTACTGTTACATAGCAAATGTCAGAAGATAAATTTTCCAGAGTTTTAAGGAATTTTATAATAAGAATATGTTGTAAAATTATTTATCAGTTCAGCAAAATAACAAGTTATTTCTCAAATTTTATGTCAGGACCCAGAAAACTCAAAAGTTTATAAATAGGTAAAAAAATACCAAGGGTCCTGGCCTTTTTAAATATCACTGTAGCAACTAATTTTACTTTGGAATATTTTAAATAAAGTGGCAAACCTCCTTGAATTAAAACTGCTCTAGGTGTCCTTAGAACAAGAGGATAAATAGTATAAATATATAAGAGGATATTTTCTTGATGAGCATCAAATTATTACATTTTTGCATTTTGTATACAAAAAAAGTTAAATCTAGTTTGCTGGAAAGTGGGAATAGCTGCATTTCTGATCGCTAGTGTTTAAAAATATACAAAATGGAGTAAGTGTAAGAGAAAACCACAGAATTCTTTTAATGAGAAAGCAAATGGAATAAAAATTGATGAAGTGGAAACTCTTCTAGTAAAATTAAAGATTTTATGTAGATTTTGAAGTATTCTTAGTTTTGTGGGTTTTAAAGTTTTCTAGAGATAAGAACTTTTTAAATAGTTTATTTTTGAAGATAAAATTTCAAAACATTTGTTGTTCTCTCTGTCCACAAGTGGCTGCAGGAATAAATCAATGTATAATCCTAGCTCAGAAAAGCAGTTGTGAAGGATGTTCTTTATTTAAAAATAAAAAAATGAGATCTGTGTGCTACAACATATTAGAATGCAGTACATCATGACCGTGTTTGGTATTTTGAAGGTCAGCAGGAGTTAAGCTCTTAATTCAGTTAAGTGCTTCTGTAAAACTAGTGACTAAATGCTCCCTAGATCCATGAGGATACTAAAAAAATAGTCTTTTATATTCTGCTATTTAGCTGACACAAAAACCAGTTTGCAAATATTATTTAAAAGGTTGTTTGCACAATAAAGAATGACAGACTTACTAAGAGGTCTGTCATATAAATCACTCAAAGCTTTATCAGCACTAGGGAACAAATTCTTATAAAGACTGCAGAGTGTAAATGACCAGCAGAATTCCAGGTGTTACGAAGTAAAAGTTACTTTAAAATGTAGCAGGTCAAAAAACTGTCTCTTGCAGGGAGGATGAAGTATGAAGAGAAAAGTGCTTATGGTGTCTGTACTTGAAAATAGAGTTGTTTAAATATAGCTTTATTGTTGTACTGTTTTTGCCAAGTCACTTGTTTAGTTATATAGGGTAGCATTCATCTTTGTGAAGGCCAAAAAAAGAGAGTGAAATCCCCAAAGATCCCTTTTCTTTCTTCTGCTGGAAAAGAGAATGAAGAAAAGAAAATATATAGGGTCTTCACTTGACAATTCTGTGAATGTTCATTTACTTTCGACAGATATTAAATATCTTGATAATAACTTTTTTACTGAAATTTGCATTTACTTGCTTTTTTTCTCCTTTGCAGTTCTTTTAAATTTGGATCATGTTGAAATTTTTAAGAATTAAAATAGAATGATTGCTGCTGCATCAGAGCATTCAGAACAGGAGACTGAGTTGTGTGGTTGACAACAGAAATACCCACACAGACAAATTGCTTCAAACAAATCTAGGGATTTATAAAATATGCAGAAATTGATTGGGGGATTAATTAACATTCTAGCATCAACCTTTCCTCAGATATTCTTTCTAAAACTTTTGTCCTTGAAAAAAATAAATAAATGTGTATGGTCACCTATAGCAAAAAGGTATCTTCCTGGAGGTTTCCATGTTTTTGATTTTATGCAGCACATGGAAGTACTGCTAAATCACTGGTGAGTTCCATCCACCTTCAATGCACCTTCAGGCTGATCTGCAGTGCTCGAGCTGTCATGCTCGGAATCCCTTCTGGACAGAGCTGCCAATCATGCTAAACCATGTGAGCAGCTTAGTGACACAGACAGATGTTCACAGAGAACGAGACAGAGACCACCAAACTCACTCATTTATAAACTTAGCAGGGTTGGAATACAGGACTTCAATGTGAAAGCCTAGCTCATTTATCTGGTACTTTCTTTCAACTGTGTTTTTGGAAGATAATTTTGCAAACAATCTCAGGCCTTTTATATTGCCACCACCAAACCACAGGGAATACGCTTGGCCTCATTCAAGCTTTCAAACTCAGCATTCTTCATGATTTTGTGTTGATTCAGAAAACAGCTTTTCATACTAAGCTCTGAATTTTATTTCTCAAACCTTCTTTCACTGGGAAAGTGACTTTGAGGCTTAAACATAATAATTTTAACGGGAAGAAAACTCAGAAAAATTAAGTTTTTTAAAACAAAACCCGAAATACAGGAACACAACAGCTTACCGGCTACCAAAAAAAAAAAAAAAAACAACAAAACAAAAAAAAACACGGAGCGGCAAAAGATCATAAATATTTCCATAGGTATGATTTTGGCTTAAATAAGAAATACCAACATGTTTTTAATAACTTCAGCAAAGCCAAAAAGCATTAAAACATTTTTATCTCTTCCTGTGGTAAGATCATAGACACAAAATTGAACAAAATAGTAGCAGGCATATATATAATCAAGACAAAATAGAAAATCACTGTACTTTCAAAACATATTTTTTAGTGAAGCCTGGTTCTGACAGATGTAATAAACACATTTTCTTCAGTTATAAATACAATATGTTTGAGAAGACATACTGAACTAAACTGTTTCCCCCAAAAGCTTTGCCAATTACTTTTATTGAAGTATTTTGGCTTTTATGAGACAGTTTACAACACATATCACAGGAAAAAGAAATGCAGATTTTCATATGTTGCTATTAATTTTTTATTTTACTTAATAGTTTGAAGAGGAAGCAACTTACATGTTCCATTTTCTGAGACAAAGATAAGGCAAAATGCAGTGAGGAGCTTATATCCAGAAATGGTGAACAATAGATCATTGTAGGCATAACACTGAAGTTTGACTTACAGATCCAGGGATGATATTTTTCTTCTGGGTATGTCTCTTGGCTCTTTAAACTCGTGCACAAATGTTAACCTGTGTGCAAAATTGTATTTGGGTATGGAGTGCATTCATTCTTTAAAAGAATTTAGCTGTTTCTCAGTGGGCTAGGAGAATCCGTAGATTTAAATATGCTTCATATATGTGGAAAGTTAAGCACACAGGTATGAGATATAAAGCCAAAAAATTTGAATCTTCAGCAGGGAGTCACCTAAATTAAGGAATACAGATAGAAAAGGAATGTCTCCTTTATCTTTTTCCACTGCAGAATTTTTCTTCCACCAGCAGTAAAGATTCATAAGGATTTAGTAAGTAATTCAGCACAATATAAATAACTATTTCAAGAAGCAAAGAAAAAATAAGAAATTTTGAAAAACTGGATAAATCTCTCTTATTTTACAGTGAAGAATTCCAGTGAGTTGAAGACAATAACTGCTCTATCATACCAGACTGTTGTATTTTGAATAGAACATCCAATAATTGGGAGAAAGTCTTTTGAAATAGTCATCATGTTATCTCATTGAGGAAGGGAGACATGGACTCCATTAGTCCTTTAAAATTTATCTTAGATGCAGTAATATGAGAGGAAATTTAATCCACTTTCTGAATTTTTGTCAAGTGAGTCTGTAAGATTTTGCTACCTGTATTACTTTACTTCAAATAATTCTTTACTGTAGAATGGAAAAAGAAATCATTTTACTGGGAAAGACTGATAAAAAAATCACCATAGATTTTCCCACATAGTGGAAGTTTTTTTCAGCAACGTCCAGACAAATTTAAATTTCAATGCCTTCATACTGGATCTATCAATTCTCTGATGAGTGCTTCAAGTCACCAAACTAGTGAACACTGAGGTGGTGAATGATTACTAACCACAATTCACAGGATATTCTAAGGTTGGCAGTAGGCACACAACTCTGGAAGTGAAGTGAATGGAAGGAATCTCAAATTTTGGGCCTTCAACTGAGTGACTTCTTTCTCAGCAGTGAAAGAATTCAGTATTTTTAAGAATTTAAAAGAAAAAATATTAAAGAAAAATTAGATGTGCCTTTGGAAGATGAGTGGTTCATCCAAATCCAGGTGGCAGCTAAGCAAGGATCAAGTAGACTGGGATGCTTACACTACCATTCTAATTTTTATTTCAAAATAACTTTTAACTTTTTAATTACTTTTTGTTGAAATATTTAAGTATTAGTTTAGAAACTAAGATTCAATCTCAGTTTGGGTTTTAAAAAAAAATTAATGCTCAAATAATGACAAACTGGCCTTTTTCTCTCTATTCATGACAGCTAATCTCTTATGATTAGAAAATTATTTATTGCTCATTTTTAGTTAAAATAATACATTTTTCAATATTAATCCTCCATGTATTCACAAATGCTTCTTTCTTATGTTAGGACTCAATCCCCTAGAACACACTGTCAATAATTACTACAGACAGAGGGTAGGAAACAATTTATTTTCAAACAGAAATGAAACAATTATTGAAGCAAAAGTATTATACACTATATCTGCAAGGAATGAATTTACATACTTTCATTTCTAGAAAGGGCTTCTTGCTTTGAAATGGAAGCAGTTTTCTAACTTAAAGTAGGTAATTACACACTCCATTAAACAAGTAATTAACAGATTACAATTTAAAAAAAAACAACTTGAAAATGAGCAATTCAGATGCTAAATGTGAAGCACACTGTTATAATTAGCATAATACTTTTTGAAATGGATTAACGAATACACAATGAAAATGGGGAAAAAAATCTATTTTCTCCTTGCAAATCATAAGCAACCAACGGTATTTTATAAGTCAAATAATATCATAGTGTAAGAACCTAATGCAAATACCTCATGCTAAATTGTTTGCTTAAATAAATAAATAAATAAACAAATAACCTCTTAATTCCCTGGAGATATAGCTAAAACTTTAGAAGATTATTACTGTGTACGCACCATGCTGGGAGCATTCATTATGTGAAGAAAACAAAAGGTCAGATGCTGGGATTTTTACAAGCAAATATGCTTCTTCTGTTAATTTGAAGATGCAAGTGAAATTTTACCTACCACTATTCTAAACATCAGAAAAAGCTACCATAATGAGAAACACTGTCCAATACTTTATACTTCCATGTCTTCCATGTGTTTATTTTGTACATCTGATGAAGTTTCTCAAAATAAAGGTTAATAAGCCCAGATAGGGTAGTGAAAGGCATTAATTGGTTTATGAACTAATTTCTTCAGCTCCTTCAACCCAGCTGGCACAAACTGGCCACCTGTCTATTCCACCAGTACAAGATGTGTGCTTTTCAGCTGCTCCGCTGTAGAAATGCTAATTTTACTTCAAAATTAAGGAAATGGACTTTAATAGGAGCCATGTCTTCTGTATATACTCAGCTTATTTAATTTTATTTATAGCTATCTCTTTTTATTTGTTGAAAATATAAACTATAGACAAGAAATGATCAAGACTGAATCTAGTTTAACCTCTTTTCCACAGGTATATAATCTAGCTGTTTTCCTGAATTCTCATTTTAATCATCACTTTACTTCAATTTGGTGCATTCTTCTTCTTCTTCTAACCCACAGGAAGATTTTAATTATTCAAACATTATTTTCAAATGTTCATTCTTCCAAAAAAAGAAATTACTAGAATAAGTACTAATACAATTTTCATTATTTTTATTAAATCAAAAGAACATAGGGGTTTTTAGCACAGGGGTTTTTAATCAGAAAGCCAGTAGAAGGCAACAAACAGTAAACAAAAGCCTTAAAAATTAAAATTTTAATAATACAAAGTCCAAATGAAACAAAATATTCATGTTCTGTCACTTCCTTTTTTTTCTTTTTTTTTAAATTTTCCTTGAATTCATGAATCCAGCTACTGGAAACCCAATTTTAATTTATAGGATGTGACAATCAGAGCCCATGGCAATATGGCTGTACAGGAGCAATGTTTTGTTGAATGTATTAATGTCATGATAAGCTGAGTTACTTACTTGCTAATGAAGTTGACCTCTTCTGGTGTTATTGCTAGCCAGGACAGTAAAGAAATTAAAATATCCCAGAATCACTCAAGGCTTAATTTGCATTGAAATAAAGCAACTACAAAATATAATCAAAAGTTGAATTACTGTGTAATACTGAGTCGAATGCAGAATCTGTGGGTATAAGGAGATTGCAAATCTTACGAAAGGGAATTGTTGTAAGGTGAACATATGATGACACATCAATAAATATGTGATGGGTTCCTCCCACATACAGCACAGTAATTTCTTCCACTTTCATTTACCTAATAGGTTGTTTTAAGGAAGCACATCTCATATGGCTGAAGGAGGTTGAAGAGAATCATGAGATGAGATCAGAATGGCAAAGGCAGTTACTATTCCTCTGAGTATCAGCAATAACAACAACTTCTTCAAGTGATTAGAGCCCTCCTCAGTTTCTTCCTTAAACATCTCTCTTGGTCTACTTTGACACTTAATTATTATTGTCATGGATGATCCTCACCCCAAAATCATTAATGAGAGCAATGGCAATTTAAAAGTTGGGTTTATTTGTTCTTCCATGTATGACTGAAAGTTACAAAATAAACATGAGAATGCATCTATAAATGTACTGTATTTTATCTTTTTCCTCTATGGGGGAATGATTTGTATGAAATCATTAATTTCTACTAAACTCCAGGAATCATAAGCCTCTGAAGAATATGATGATTAGTTGAAACTGATTTAATAATCAGTTTGAATTTAGTAAAGATAAAAACCTACATATAAATACACATAAGTGGCAGCATAAGATAAGTTGCTCAGACTAATATCATGTTGTAAAATGTCCCATATGTGAAACTTTTGGTTTTGGTAGTTTGCATTTTTGTTTGTTGCTTTAAATCTACAGATATAATTCTGGGCTTGTTCCATTTAAATAGCTTTCTTATTTACTATTATGTACTTTCTCAATAAGTATAGAAAACTGCTCTGGAATACTGTTACACTGATTATTTTCATTAAATTCATATTTAAATAATCTGTTTTCTAGAGTTATTCAATTTCTGAGAATTTAGCACAAAAAATAAGGAATAAGTTTTATTCACAAAAATTTATTTCCGAATATATGTTTCAATGGCACATAAAATGCAATCCTTTTCCCGACATATTTGAGACATAACTTTATTGGACATGGGTTTTTTGAGCCTGAAAAGAGAGATATTTGAGTACAGATCTTCCTAAAGCTATGACCCAAGTATTTTCAACAGCAAATAAATGTCTAGGGTTCATAGTCTTTCTGTAGAAAATAAAATTAAAAAAAAAAAATTTTTGCTATCTTACATTAGACATACTTATTTTGATTTACATTGTAATTTCAAAAAAGGAGAAAAAACTCGATAACACACCATTAGACTAGCAGTGAAGTAAATAGTGACTGCAACAGTCAGTCTTATGTTATAAAAGCTATTGCAGGCTGAAAATTTAATCTAGAAAAGTGCTGTAGACAGCCAGCAATTCTGGTCCTCTTTCTGCAACTGTTAAAGACAAAATCCCTCTCACTTTCTATCTGCAGATTATTTTTATTATTAGTCCTCTTTTCAATGTCATACTTTGCTGTATAGTAAACAAGATGTGTGTGCAAAACCGTATCAAGAGATGCTACCTAGAACAGCTAACAAAAGTTAATAGTTTTAAAAGAGAAACCAATGCAAAGTCACATGACACTGAATCAGAATATCTTGTAATACCCATTTCCTCTGTGAAAACAAAGCACTTTATAATTTTTTCATAAATAAAAAATACTATTTGTTTTCCTGAAATTCATATGTCCGAGAAGGAAAAGACAAAATTAACTACTTTAATCAGTTTCACCTCAGTTTAAAAAGTGGAGAGCTATAAAGCGTAAACATTTAAAAAAATGTGCATAAACTCTTTACAAAGCAAAGGAGCATTGTCTATAAAAATCTTGAACCTCCATTGCCTGCCTCTTTGGGCTATCATTTATACCTGTACAAAGAAAGTGTAGGGTGTAGTCATACCAAAAGGCTCACCTTTTCCAAGTACAAAGTAGCACTTTTTGGTCTTATTATGCACAAAAATATGATTCCAGGAAAGATTAAAATGAACTGTGTGAGAATTTTGGGGCAACTTATACATCACTTTAAAAGGTTTTCTTGGTTTTCAAGAAAGATGGTAGAAATATTTTCCACTAAGATTTTTGTACGCAGTCTGAGATATTCTAAAAATTTAATCAGGTGCAGAAATACAAATTAAAGCGTGTTAATAAAAATTATGCATATCTCACTAAACTTATCTGTAGTAATAATTTAAGAGACAAAGTGATTGAGACTATGCTACAGGACACTTTCCATAAAGTACATTTGAAGCCATAGGTCAAGCTCTTGTTTATGAAAGCTGTATGGAAGATATTTTATATTTCACAAAGTACTGCATCTATTTATCTCTTAGACACAGTGACAAGGAGGAGATCCATCTTAATCTGCTTCAAATCAGCATGCATTTAAAACATTTACTGGCCATACTTAGGTGTGATGTATGCTTCCTAAGTTTTCAGTGTTTCAGCAAAAGTGCCACACGCTTTACAAGGATAGTCATTAGTGCTACTTGCATGTAATTGCTTTCTACATACCTCATGCATGCAGCTATTCATATATCAGTGCTAGAAATGGGTTTGCAACACCAATGTCAGCATCTTGATACAGAGGGCTGGAACAAACACACTTGTTATGATTCCCCGTGCCACCTAGGAGATTTGAATGTTCAATCCCCATTAATTAGCATCCAGGTCCCCTGAATGCCTGACTATCTCAGCTGTCATCTCCCATGAATCTTTCAGGAAATGGTACGGGCTTTGAGGCTGCAAACTTCAGTATGGTTAAATGTTCGTACGTGGGGAGTTCCTATATAATCTGATAAAAAGGTTAAAAATACATAATAATATGCAAAAAAGTTGATACTTCAGAGATATCAGGTATACTTGTTAGCAATATTTAGAATTACTCTGACAGCTTTCATTGCAGTTACTCTCACATTAATTTTTTAAAATATTTTTCCTCCAAAGAAATGCAGTCAGCTATGTTATAATTAACTTGGCTGCCAAAAGATATTATATATCATCGGATGCTCTACCGGCCTAAGATAGTCAAAGAGTGGCAGCTGTATTGTTCAGTGTTTAATCAGGTCAAAGCTGTGGCAACTTTAATTATAGTTATTGTCAAGATGCTGCTTAATGTTTGCAACAAACCTTGTCGTATGTCAGCTCTTGAACCTTTTCTTTTAGTCATGTGTAAGTGAAAAGACCGTCCCTGTTAAATTTGACAGGCATGATTCTATAACGAAAAATGGTATATTGCTGGAGAAATTTGGGATGATTTGGACATGTAGTGTGAGGATAGGAAGTAGGCAAAAATAATGTGGTAAAATGGAAAAAAATCCTTACTCTTGTAGCTAACACAGAGGATAAGAAACAGGTTTGGAGAAAGTGAGGCCAGCAAGTCACAGAATTTTTTCCTTTTCTTTTTTAGAAAAACAGTCCCATTACGTACACCACACTATTTTAAAAGCAAAATATTGTCATGTGTTACCATGTATCATTTTAATGTATCCATCTGAGTCATCACACTATACTAAAAATGTAGACCTGTCATTCATGCATCTGCCACCTTGCTCAATAAATGAATGTCTAGTGGTCCTTTTCCCTATGTTTCCCAATTTATAATGTCTTGTTCTGCATAAATGTTACATTTTGAAACAGTGTGTCACTACTTTTCCCAAACTAATAGTTTGGCTCATTCTGTGTTCTTCTCCAGGTGTATCCACACTGTCTCTATTCTCCTTGGACCCCAAGGCCCCATCTAAATAAAATGAAATTACTTCTCCCAAGGAAATGAACTGAAAGGATATTGGCTTCACAATCTTCTCCCTGTGAATCTGCCACATCTTAAGGATGGATAAGGTTTCATTCTCTCTGTTCGCAGCAATCCTTCAACAGTATTCTGGCATATATCATATCATGTCACAGTGTGCCTCCACAAGCAATGGTTGAGATGCATGCAGCCCACACTGTGGGTGTCATGCTATGAAAAACAAGAGAGTAGTCTCATTATTTATCTGGCAAATTTATGTTTTCATAAGGGGTGTTTGTTATAAGCAGAATCTCCCAAGATGTGTCAGAGTACAGAATAATAATTTAGGGATGTGGAGGCAAAGAAACTCCTTTGTCCCCATGCTTCTAAGGAGTGAGTAGAAAGGAATAACCACTTCTCCCTAGCTGCTGACAACGCTTCTGTGTTCATAAACAGCTGAGCACTGGCACTAGGCCACAAGGGTCAGGACCCAAACCACAATGACCTTATGCCACTGTACCTGGGTGAGGTAAGCTGGGCAGCTCGAGGAGTGGCAGATGGAGTCAGGCCAGAGTTCAGATCACCATACATACTTGTGGTGATGATGCAGGTCTGGGTCAAGTCATGAAGTCAAGCCACATTTCAGGGTTAAGTCCAGCAATGGTAACTGGTACTTTGGAACACCAATGTATACATTGGCATATCTACAATGATGGAGCAAGGCTGAGGCCAGGCCAAAAAGTCAGTCCACAGGTCAAGGCTCAGACCAAAAAGGTCCCTAGCCAGCCATATGCAGAGCTAGGACAGAGCTAGAGCCATGTACATGGCAAAACATCTCAGGCATGGACTAAAGATGGAAGATCCAGGCTCAGGGGCCAGGGTTCTTCCCTGAGGTCTGCCCAATCACTGCCCTACTCAGCTGGGCAGGGGAAACGAATTGTAACAGAAGGCTCATGGGTCAAGATATGGACAAAGAGAGATCACTCAACAAGTATTGTCATGGGCAAAACAGACTCAGCTTGGGGTATTTGATAAATTTATAACCAATCATATCAGAGTGGAATAATGCAAAATAAAACCCAAATCCACTGTAGACTCCTATCTCCACAAAGCTGCAGGTCCTGCCAGGAGCCTGCTCCAGCATGAGCTTCCCACAGGGTCACAAACTCCTTTGGGCATCTGCCTGCTCTGATATTGGGTCTTCCACAGATTGCAGGTAGATCCCTGGTTCCCCATAGACCTGGAGCTCCTCCTCCTGCGCCTTATTCACCAACCTTGGTGTCTTCAGAGCTGTTTCTTGCATGTGCTCACTCCAGCTACAACTGCACAGGGATTTCTCTCCCTTCTCTTGAATCCATTATCCCAGAGGGGCTAGCACCATTGCTGATGGGCTCAGCCTTGGCCAGCGTCGGGTCCATCTTGGAGCCGGCTGACATTGGCTTTGACAGGTGTAGGGAAAGCTTCTGGCAGCTTCTCACAGAAAACGTTCCCTTGCCCCTATGTCTACCAAAACCCTGCTATGCAAACCTAGTACAATTATTTATGTCTGGCCCAACAGTAACAGGTTCAAAGGAAAGAACGCACTAATCAATATGAAATGTTTGGGAAGATGAAGCCTGATTTGTAGTATATGAGTATATGAGTGAGTAGGGGGAGTAGCTGGGGTCTTTTTGTTGGTTTTCTTTCTACTGTGTGTGGTAGAAAAGGAATGTCTCTTACTATTTGGGGACTTTTTTTAGAGGCAGGTATAAAAAAGGTCTTTTTTTTGTTACATATACAGCTTTTATGCATTCATTTAGGTAGCTTACACTCTGATTGTGAAGGTTATAAATTTTACTTTAATAATTGCCTCAAAAAGCAGTTAAATAATTAAAAAAACCCCAAAACCCAAAAGTTCTCTGTGATTCATAATAATTTATAATTATGATGAGAATAGACATTAATTTTCATATATTGCAATGGAATCTAGGAAGTTAACTGTAAATCATCTTCCTAATGATTGCAGGAGTGCCCTGTGTACCTCGCTATAGGAACACATTGATGTCTATTCTTCGCATCAATTCTTTTCTCCCTCTGATAAAAATAGTAAGATTCAATTCCCAGTTACATAAAGGCAAAACATGAAACAGAACTAAAAAGCCACCTAGGTGTTCATTTCCAAAGAGCCATGATTCCTGGTGATTCACAGTAGTACATACAGACAGCTTGAGAGCTTAGGAACTCCCAAGAAAATTAGGACTTCTAAGTTATTTATGTTGATTTTGGGAGTTATAACAGTCGGCTTTGGAAACATCATGGAAATATTAATGGTTTTTCAATCTTTACATATGTATTGGTAGGATTTAGAAGAGCAAAATCCTTTTAAATTTTTATTAATATATCACTTTTTTTCAGTTTAGGGATTGAAATTTTCCTATTTCAGTGTAATGATTGGAATTCATAATTACTAATGGTGGCTGTTTGAGAATATAAAGAGAATATAAGGAGAATATAAAGGTTTTAATGGAGCCTGAAAAGTTATTAAAAGAGATTACCTTGATCTGTTAATCTGTCATCATTATTTTCTCTCAGCAATCAAATGGGTTATATTGCCTAGGTTTTGGAAGATAGTCATGGATAGGATGGATGTTTATCAATTATGAATCAATTAATTTATACTATAGCTATGTAAACATTGTGTTTAATACTATGTCAGATTTTATTCTCTTGATAAATTTCCTGAAGATAAGTTCTCAGCTCATAGCTTCTAATTTTTCAGATAATTTCTACTAGAAGGTTATGATACACAAATAATTGGACAAAATAATTCAAATAAAGGATGATAATAAATAACTTACATTTTTATAACATCTTTCATCTTGACTCTATACTCAGTATTTCAGTAGTGCCTCATTTTGTGATACTTCAAGCAGAATCCATGCCTCATGTATATCTTTTCTTAGTGCTAATTGCTATTTTGATGTGAAAGTAGGCAAGTAGACAGGCAGCTCATTCCAGACTAAGAGAAAATATTAATGGTCTTTCTAAGAGAGGTCTATTGTAACAAATTTCAGCAGACAGGTAATTATAATAGAACCATTTATAGAAATTTTTTGTTGCGTTTTACATGTCATAGTGGCAGCTCTGCTGTCAGAAACATTCTGAGTGCAAAATAGTAGCAAACACACAAATTGGTCTTTGAAAAGTGTTCTTTTATTTTCTTTTGGGGTGCTTTTATATAAAATTTTATCAGATGTTATTACTAAGTAAATAATTAGTATATATAATGTTATTTCTTATATTGGTGAATAATATTTGCCATGTGAAGAAATGGGAAAGTCTTCATAGTATTATTATTTGCCCACTGACAACAGAATTAGAAGAGTTACACAGATTACACAAATTTACTAGTTTTCCCAAAAACCCCATCAGTGTTTTTACAACCTGGTATTTAAATAATTCATTATAAATAATCTGCTCCTTAGATGACAGCAACAGCACCAGCAAACAGCAATTACAGCAAACAACAGTAACAGAGACCTCCATTTCCAGACCAATCATAAACCAGAAATTCTAGCAGCGGATCCTGAGTTAAACATCACATATTTTACAGCTCTATACTTAACATCTCCATCTTCTGGACAGTTTTATCCTTCAGATAACTTCATATTCAGATTGATCAGTCACGAATTAATGTACTGTAAACACTGAAGATTTCACCTAAAAATGCCTAATCTATACTGGGAGTGATACAATGCAGAATGTTATAGTTTAATATAAATAGAATTCAAATCACATATCAAATATTTTTCTTCTTTGAACTGCAATGATATCTAAACTATTAGTAGAAGAAACAGTAGTCATTTAGAGGTAAATCTCCCAAAAGTAATAATGCCCTAATTCTACCTTCACTGAAGACGGTGGTAAATTTTCATTATATGTAACAGGAAGAGAATTTGGCCAGTGTTTTGAGAACTCCACACTTAGGGTAAGCTTTATTTAACTGCTTAATTAAAATTTCTGCTTGTTTTCTACTTGGTTATTATTCCTATGGTGAGCTTAATTGCTGCTATATGAACAGTGCATTTGCCTGGAGAAATTTATTAGTTTTCAGCTGAGAAGGATTCACTTGTTATACACAGTTTGTGGTAAGTTGTGTTAAGCAGTACCCTACTTCTGTGCGTGTAGTTCAAATGATGAAGTCTGTAGTGTGAAACTATATAGAGCAATTAGTTTCTGTTGTCATTAAAAACTGACAGTAACATCTTTATTCATTCAGATGCTGCAAACTCCTCTCCCTCTACGTGCTTGGGTGAGTATTATTATGGCGCTGCATGATGCTCTGTGTGTGGCTGGGGATTTTCAGAGGTTATGCAACTTTCACACTCCATACATGCACAATATTCTATCCCAAGTTCATACTGAAAGCATTTGCTTTTCCAACGCCTTTTCTCCCCCCAGTATCAAACCCAGAAGGAATAATTATGATAATAATGGTAGGCAAGAAAAATTGCAACAATTAGTATATCTGTCAAATACAACATCTTTTCTGGCTTTTTATTATCTGTTATGTATTGAATCATTAAATATGCTTGCTTTTAATCTTTCGTATTTGACAGAAAATTTAATAATTCTTCCTTTTTATACTGTACAATTCTGACATGCTCCATCTTCCAATAACTTGTTTAACTGTGGATCTTCACCATTAACTTCAAAAAAGTGCACCAATCCCAAAAGCAGTTGAAGGAATGAAGGAGAAATAAATCGACACACAGACACATTTTCTCAAACAAAACTCTGAGCCATTCAGATGGATAGTGAATGTAACCAGTATATCTATTTAGTCATCATCTCTCTGATGAAATATGGTATTGTTTCAACAGTATATGCTACACAGGTGAATAGTTCTAGACTGTAGTACACAAGACTCAAATACTCCTTTCTTTACAAAATTATTGTATTCAACAAATTTACCTTCTGAAAATACCCTAATTTACCTGCTTATTTTCTTCTTTCATCACCTCAATACAGGCACAATTTGATAATTTTCGCTGTGTGTTTTTTTTTCTGCAAGACATTTTAACTAAGTGTTTCTATGTAGATATGTATCTCTTCCTCCCTCTTATGATGTCATTCAACATACTGCAAATACACACATGCTGGAAAGACAAATGTATATTGTACCATAAGAATGTTAATACAAAGAATGTTTTTCTTATAGAAAGAGTACTGCTTATGTTTTAAGGATCACATTTTGATATGTACTTTGTTTTCTCATACTTTATGACCATAGCAAGATGTAGTTTTTCTTGTATTTTCTTTTCTAATTTATGTCTTCATTACACCACACTGTAACATCAAATTCGCTGTTTCAACATCACAACTATTCTTCAGGAAAAAAACACTTACCAAATATTTGTAAAAATACATTTATCCCTGATATTTGAGTTTTACTTAAAATGTCATCTTTGTGTACCTTGATTTCAAGACATATTGAATTTCATGCATGTAAGAATATCTATAATTCTTTCTGTTTCTCTTCTGCATTTAAGTCCTGTTTTTAACAGGAGCTGTTCTGAGTCATTTTCTCAGTGAAAAAAATTAGTATGTTAGTTACCTAAGAGAAAAAAAGGGTTTTTGTGAGTTTCTAATGTGTGGAATTGTGTATAATACACAAATTTAAGTCATGTCCCTTAGTGATTCTGATAAAGTCCGTAGTTTAAGAAAAAAAAATGCAGCAGGGGTCAAAATGCTAACCCAGTAATGTTTTCAAAGTCATGTGGTTTATTCAAATCCACATAGTTTTCTGACAAAATCCACAAAAGATTCCTATTCTTTACAAAAGTATACAGCTATTATACCTGTTTTCTGGGTACATGAGAGCAGGTTGAATACTTCTCTAACATTTTCAGGAAATGGACAAGGAGAGCCCAAGGTGAGGCAAAGACAAGTAAGAGGCCATTATGTGGATTAATTCAAAAAGTCATTTTAGCCCTTGGAAGATATCCCAGTGTCCTAGAATTAGGCAATGACAAAGTTGAGCTTTACGTCTCTTGTGGGCAATCAGTTACTTCTCCACCTTTCAGCTGGCACCGCATGCCCTTTGGCTATTACTGAGCATGTAGCTGAGTTTTAACTCATTACTGTGATAGCAACTCGCCAGCTGACACCGGAGGCCTTGTGCTTAAATGGGCATGTTCCCTGAATTCTAGTGGGATTCCTTTGTTGCGAGGGAGCATGGATCAGAGAGAGCAACCTAATTGCTCAGCAGCAGCAGACATACTGACTCTGTGTGAGAGAACTTAGGTGAATGACTCGTGCCGGTTGTCTGAAGAAGTGGCCACTGTGACTAAATGCTTTAATGCCTCTTTAAATAGTAAAATTGTAGTATGACTAGGGAGGATGTAAGAAAATTAGGAAAACTAAAATGATCTACAAATATTATTACAAACAAGTCTTGCATTCTTTCTGCAAGATTCTGCAAGATTATGCAATGTCTTAGATTTATGTTTTCCTTTAAATCAACCAGATGTAAATATAAAGTAATATATTAGAAAATAGGCTGCCAACTTCAGAGTAAAATCCCAAAACACAACCAAAAAGATGCACCTCAGTTGTGATAGTAGAGTCTATTTTGGCTTCTCAGTAACTCAACTATTTTACACTACTTGAAATATTTTTTCATGTATTTTATATCCCCATTTCACTATGCCGTTTGCCCTATTTGTTCTTATTAGTTGCACTCTCCTTAGTCAAGGACATTATTTGCTATTATTATAGATATCTTCACTAAGCCTCCTCTATAATAACTTACTAGGATATTTTTGTATAGAAAGGTGATAGTTCTTTGACAAAAGGACACTCTTTTGTTATGCAGCACTAAACACAGAGAGTTTTTTCCTATCTTACATCCAGGTTTGTCTAGAGTTCCTTGGTGGATTAATGACATACATCCTACACATGAACAGAAAGGAAAGATTCCAGATCAATATAGAAAAACTGTTTGGTGTGTGTATCTCAGTTAAAGCAGAGTACAGCACTGGATTGGAGGACAGTAATACTGAGTGGTCAGGCAGTTGGACTAGATGATCATTGTAGGTTCTTTCCACCTGAAATCTCTATTCTGTTCTAATCTACTCTAGTCTATTCTATGCTATGTTATTCTAAGTAAATATAGGTAAACCCAGGGTAGAAAATAGTATGGTCCTCAGGCCAAATACATAGAAGTTTATAACTAGGAAGAGGAGTCTCCAGAACTCAGAAGTTTTAGTAGCAGTTGGTTTTTCAGAACCTGACGTTTTAAACAAGAATGACTTTTTGAATTTCACCAATGCATCAATAGAAAATGTCCTGTAATGTCACAGTTTAGCATTATTTTAGGAAAAATAAAAAATGTTTTGGAATATTTTGTAATCCAATTTATTAATTTTCTGCATAATTCCAGTTACATTAAAGCAGAGAGTAAGGGTGAAGAGACTGAAAAAATACTTGGGGTCTTTTAATGTGTGTTTTTACATTCTGGTTTGGCTGTAGTGAAAGTGTTCCCCAGTAGCATGAATAAATGAATCACAGTGCACCTAAGCATGGGGTAAAGTGTCACCAAAGCCATTTTTAAACAAGTGAAGTAGCAACCTCCATCACAGAATCACCGAATATCCTGGGTTGAAAGGAACCTAAAGGATCATTGAGTCCAAGTCTTGAGGGCATGGCCTGTACAGGGATGCCAGTGTAGCTCTTACCTCTCACCTCTCAAGGCATAATATTGTGAGTTTAAATACCTGAGAAGACTGCAGTTTCTATGGAAACTATTTCATTTGTTTTGGTTTCTGTTTTAGGCATTTTTTTTTCCACCAGCTCTCAATATGAATATCAAGCTATATAAAATTCTGTGTAACACAAGTTATGACAAACATCATTCACTTACTGAGCAGTAGGAAATCTACATGCTCTATTCTACTTTTTCAGGTGAACAATTAATACTCAATAAAAAATTAAAAGGTTAATTTAGAAAATGATCCCATTTAAAATTAATTTTTGATGTTTGAAAATTCATGAAATCAAGCCATCTCAAGACAATTTCATTTATTCCTTGATAAGAAATAATATGAATATTGTCACAGGGGAATAGTTCCTGCAAGTTTCATTCATGTAACTAGGCCAACAGACACCATTGAAACTACGCACATAGTGGGGGTGATTAATGTAAGAAAGGTTTGCAAGATTAATCACTTCAGGAATTTTGTTACTTTTCACTGCTATCTTTAAAAAAAAAAAGAAAAAAAGGGCCATATTTCAAATAATATAAAATGAAAATTTAACTGAAAGTTAAATCTTTGGAAGCATAGTTCTGGTAAAATTGATGTTGAGTTGGTATAATAGATTATTTCTGAAATGCTAGTTTTGGCACCAAACATTACTTTGCTGACAATTGTTGGGCTGTTTTGATTTCCATCTACATCCTCTTGCCATCTGGATGGTATATACAGAATATAGTTGTGGAGGTGAGCCAAAGTTAGTTAATCTAAAGGTACAGACTACTTTTCCATGAGATTTGCACGGAATTCCAGGAAAAGGGGAAATTCCCTTTAGGGAAAAGCAGTTCTATGTCCTCCTGAATCAACTCAATTGATATGGGATGGATAAGATTTCTGGCCTCTTGTTCTCCTTTTACTTTGTGGCACTACTGGGATTCTATTAGAACAAGATCATGTGCACTTGCATAGTTAATTCAAAGGGGGTGGGAACAAAAAAAAAGGAGATACGGAGACAAGACTTCTCAGTTCTTATGTCTGGCCACAGTCTGGCTTCCAAAATGTATTGTCAACATATGAAAAAATATGCAATTCCGTAACAAAACTGAAAAAGCATTTCTTATCCACTTACCGTGGTACCGGTCAACTTCTCAAGGTTTTATGGTTTGTTTCCTCAAACCATAAATATGACTCTATTTAGAGTTACAAAAAAAGTATCAAAAGAAGTCATAAATGTTAAGACTAAAGGAAAAATATAATAGATTAAAAGAGTTCTTTTAAAAAGTTTGTTTAACTCCTGTCTCATTTGATATTGAAAGATGGTTATAAGTATTACAAAAGTAGTTGAGTCAAAAAGTGGGTGTATGTTGGGAGAAGAGAAGGTTGGTTAGTTTGAAAAACGTCATGTGTGGTTTCATAGGTGGCACTCCAAATACATAGGGAGCTATTACTGCTAAAACATTAAACTTGTTCATCAGAACAGAATAATGTATTGATAGATTTGAAGACTTACTGAATCTGCTGAAAAAATAAACAACCAAATCACAATTACACTAGGAAAAATTCAAAATATATGAGTCTATCAGTGAAACAGAAAGAGTACATGACAGAAAACTCAGGAGTAAAACTGTGTGGTTTGCATTGCAAATTTAAATGATTGTTCAGCATCGTGCCTCAAATTGTAGAAGTGATTCTGATCTCTGTAGTAATTACATGTTATTGACTTCAGTAAATTTTCTTCAGACTTGCACAGTTGTCAAACAGCAAATATATCCTGTAGCTTTTGGGAAGGAAATTTTACTTTTGAGGTTGAATATCTAACCAACCTAATGCTAAAGTGTTGGTAAAAATCAATAAATAATTAAATAAGCATAATACTCTGGCATGATTACTGGGATCATAAGAACCTTGCAAAAGTCAGTGCATTTACTATGCACCTGGGATTTGGAAACAGTGGATGTAAGGATAGCAATGAAGTTACAAATGATAATGCTACCAAGAAAGCTACTGAAATAAACTGCAAACAACTTACAAGTTCATGGATTTTGCAATTCAATACATCCTAAGGGAATAGTTTTAGAAGTGAACATTGAAAGTTTAACACCAGGCAGTGTGGAAATAAGCATTTCACAATTTCTAACACTTGATTTAAGCTGCCTTGTGTAAAGGATTTATATTTCCTTTTAAGATTGCATTATGTCTGGCAGCAATAATAACAATAAAAACATTGAAACCTGTAAAATGGTTTCTCTTGGAAAAGAAGTTAATATTAATGAATGATTCAGCACTTGGAAAACAGTATGTTTATCAGTATCTACAGTAGACTGACAGCAGAGTCAGTGAGCAGAAAATTTCACTGGAATAAATCAGTGACAAGCTTTCCTAAACCTGGTATGTTCTTATGGAAGAATCTCGAAAAAAAACACAGCAATTTTTCATAGACACAAAATAGCTTTACTTCTATATCTACTAAGTACATTTTTGAAGTCAGTATGAGTATTGTTGTTCTATTGTTATGACATAAATGTATTTTTCTTCTTTATTTTAAGGTGGATTTGGTAACTATTTACTCTTAGAGTGTCTTCATTTCCACTGGTTTCTATTAATATTACTGAGAGTTGCAAGAGATCACAGATCAACTGACAGCCAGAATATTTTTTCACTAGAGATAAAATTATATAGATATATAATGAATTTGTAAAAGCAGTATCACCAGTGATATTTTATGTAATTCTGTAGCATAAAGACTTACTCTACGTATTTCAGATCAAGAGCGTTTTTTGGTTAGGGAGTTTGCAGCTCTTTTTTTTCACAGAATCACAGAATATGCCAAGTGGGAAGGGACCCACAAGGAGTCTAAACCTTGGCTCTGCACAGGACCATCCACAAAAGTCACACCCTGTGCCTAAGAGCATTGTCCAAACACTTCTTGAACTCTGCCAGGCTTGGTGATGTGACCACTTCCCTGGAGAGACTGTTGCATTTGAACGTTGTACAGTTGGTGATTTATATTTTCTATTGTGTATAGAACTATTTGTAGTTGCTTTGTAGTCAAAGAATACCTTGCCTTTAGTTGTCTTGTTTTATTATTTGATTACTTCATTGGTAACTGCTTAATTTTTACCACCCATTTAAATGTCATTGCATTGAATGTACAATTTAATGTTTTATGCATTGTAACTTGGTAATGTTTTTTTAACATATGGGTAGTTAGAGTAATGAAATTAATGTAGCACCTTACCTTGGGAGCTGTCACTGAGCTACTGTTTTCATAGGACTTTTATTATATTTTCTGTTACTAAGAGGTTTTATTGTGGCAGTTATACAATAGTCTCCTACTGAGATATTCTTTCAGCACTTGTTCCACTCAGGATTTAGAGTGTTCAGTAGCCAAATCTGTACATTAAAGGTCATTTTTTATGAATGTCAGGAACCAATACAGGCATGTGTACATAAGTACCTGCAAAGAAAATGCCACTTAAAAATAAAGATGTTTTTATCTTGAGCAATGATACGTTAGGAAATTAATTTTAAAATCCAGGACATTTCTGCTCTCTTCACCAGGTATTTCCAGATTGTATTTTACTAGTCTTAACATTCTAGTTACAAGGACATGGGGAAATTTTAAAAATAATCTTCTCCATATATCCTTACAAAGAGTAGGATTCTATGTATGTGTTCATGCTTGACTGAAGGATCAGTTTTTAGCCTATAACAGATAACATGGCTCAGATGCCAACACAGGTAACAAGCCAAGAAAGGCTTCAAAATTTTCATATGCTACTTTTTCAAAATCTTCATATGTTAATTTTTCTGCAAGAAAACATTTAAAATCACAATATTATAAGTGAACAATGAATGTGAATACAAAAACTATCAAACAAAAATTAATTTTTCTCTATTTCTTTTATTTTCTGTACAATTTTACCGTACTAATATAGGGCATGATTCTCTCTTTATTTACTTTTATTTCATGCTAGTTCATCTGCTTTGACTATTGATTATATTATAAGCACTGTATAGCTAAATGGCAAATCAAGTTCCATAAGTACTTAGTTTATCGGATTTTATCAGAATATTTTGATGAGGCTATTTTCACTGCATTAAGTAAATTCATTTTCCAAGTGATAACAAGAGTTATTTAACAGCTCTCAGGAATACTAGATATCAGTCTGGTCCTGACATGAAGATACCATCTTTGTTTAAAGCTTTCCTCTTCCTGTAGTGCCAAGTACATTGCCAAACAGCAATAGATTTAAAATCTGGCCAAGAAACTGGAGATAATTAAAAAGACATCTGAATGAAATCACTGAATTTAGGACTTCAGTGGGCTAACAAGCCTCAGGAGGGACTCACTAAAGATAATTCTGAACTGAAAAGTGGAAAATAACAGAGACCAAAAAAAAAAGTAATAAAATTCTGCCATTTGAAAAGAGCAGAACTCTCTTAGGGGTGCATTGTTCACACTTACATCTTCTGTTAGATTAAACAGAGGCTTTGTTAATTCTGTTGTCCAGTAAAATATGAATAAAAAATAATACTATTCAGATACTTTTAGTGCTTTCACCATTGTGCTTTTATGTACAAAGTTGTGATGGCATGCTAGACTAAAATTCCAAAAAATAGACCATCCTTGTACAGCAACAAAGTAACACACTAGATCAGTAAGGGAGCGATGACAACAAAATAGTATTTTCATCCAAACAGTTCATTAATACTTTCTGTTTCTCAAGCCTGTTTACTAGCAAAGTTGAGATCTGGACATAAGCAGACCAGAATGGAAATCCAGCATTACATGAAGCAGTAAATTAGGATATTTCTTCATAATTTTTCATAATATAGGATAAAATGTACTTCCAGTTAAAGATTTACAGAAAAAGGCAGTCTTTTAATCCATATGAGAGAACTAGCAGTCAGCATGAAACCAGAGATCAGCATGGGTACATAGTGGCTTCTTTTGTGTTCCTATCTAAGAAGAAATAGAAAGATTGTCTTTCTTACCTTGTACTTTGTCTAGCAATATTTTTTTCCAGTAAAATTTGGATAAAGTAATTGAAGACTTACAGCAATTTTATTGAGGGTAAAATGACATGCTCTTAACAGGCCAAAATAAATAAAATAATATTTTTAAATCAAACGTTTTCTGAAAGTATTTTAGGGAATTTGCATCTATGTTTATGTAAAACACTACTTTTTTCTCTGTTATCTCTTCTGGAACCCATGTGTGACATGCAGGAATGTATTAACATTTTTTCATGCTACAATCAGGAATTATTTGATCTAATCTGAAAAAATGTAAAGAACCTAATAGATTATTATATTTAAGTTGATGAATAGAATGTTATACATTAATTTGGCTCTTAACAACAACAGGAGATCAAGTGCCATTTAACAGACAGACACTTTCTAATACCTAAATACTTAAGCTCTGTTCAAGATTAAGTTATTCAGAAAAAACTTACATCTGTTAGAGCAAAGTCTCTATGTAGATGTAGCATTGCTTTCAGATAGTCATCAGTATCTGAAAAGCCTTTTGAATGGTTCTGAGAAGTAATCTTTTCTTGTGCAAATACAAAGGTGTCTCTGATGGCTTGCATTAGCTGTCTCCTTTTGGTACTCACTCTGTTTTTTAGGTTCACCCAGGCATGCCCTCAGGCAAATTTCTTAATCTTGTGTTGATATTAGTTCCATTTACAGAAGGCTGACCAAGAAGGTCATTTGAACCTCCTATTGCCCCAAATTTTACAGCAAATTTGAAAAACTATACTGAGTATTCAGAGATTGTTGTTTTTTCTCAGAGTTCTTATTCATTTCAGTAGGAGTAGTCACACATAATGAAGACATCCATCAGACTTAATTAGGTCTTGATTAGCCTGCAGGAAAAGTACTAAATATCAATAGTAGGGAGATATAATTCCTGCAGTACTGACTTACCAAATAAACAAATAAAACTTACTTCTGCATGAATAAATATCACTTATTATGAGAAGAGACATTAAGATGATGTCCAAGAGTTTTATTATAATGTCTAGCTATTATATGTTTGCAGGAACTACTATGAAATCCTTAATCTTTTATTTTAAACGACTGTATGGCAAGGTTTTTGACGTGGAAAATAAAGATGAAGTATTCAACTGAGAAATAAGACACTAAGATCTAAAGTCAAAATTAGACCTGCAAACAAATAAAAGATCCATAGAGAAGCCTAAATTCCCAAGGAATCTAAAAATACTACATGAGCAATGACATTACAACCATTGAAAGCATACAGAATTTCTCAAGTCTCAAAAATGCAAAGCAGAGCAATGCCAACAAACCTATATACCAGTACCATTCACAGGAAAAAACTGACCATTTTCCTAAGTCATGTAGAGTTTGAGCCTGTATAGGTGCTCTGAACAACTTTACAATTTCTAATGTGAGAATCCAGAACTTGCCTTTCACAGCCATGCACTCTGAATTCCAGGCCACAGAAACAGCTGATTCTGTATCAGTAGACAAGCACTCTATGTTGTAAGATTCACCGAAGGCAGTAAAGAATATCACTGTTTTTCCTTTTTAAATTTCAGCACAGAAAAATCAGATGCCAAAATTTGCCTTGATAAAGTCCATTCGACTCAATGAGATTACTTTGATTTAAATTAATTTTTGCTTACAAAGCTCGAAGAAGCTTATATCCCCTCATAACCTACATTTCCATGGAACAGTTAAATTGACCTTCAAATGTCAGCCTCTTTGTAAACCTGAAATTCTCATGAGTGCCTGGTATGCACTGCTGCCTCATGACAGTGTTTTGTGCTATAGAAATAAAGCAAATATCCTTCTGAGAGAGAGGTGTCACTCTAGCGCTCAGCGCGAAATGCAGAGACACAGATGAGTGAAGGCAAAGAAGAAGAAACTTTATTTTGGTTTTTACCTTATATAGAGTTTAGGGAATGACCATTGATTGGAAGGTGAAGTTACATCCTCTCCAACCACACGGGTCAATGACAAAGTCCATCAAATCTTTCTCCTCCCAGGAGAAAGAATGAAAAACAAGAAGACAGTTAGAAAAACATGTGCATGTTTACAAAAGCAGTGTGAGAAACTCCAACACAAGAATGAAAACATCAGAAGGCTGAAAAATGAGAGTGACAGAGAGGAGTCTTCAAAAGCAGCACCATCTGTACCCTGCATCACGACCGCCTCTGCTAAGAGAAAAAGAAGAGTAGTCATAATAGGAGACTCCCTTCTAAAGGGAACAGAGGGTCCAATGTGCAGGCTGGACTCAGCTCACAGGAAATCCTGCTCTCTCCCAGGGGCTTGGGTAAGGAGCATTAATGGAATACTCTCCAGTCCTTTAAGGTCCCCTGATTACTAGCTGTTACTGGTTGTTCAAGCTGGCAGTGACAAAATAACAGAGAGAAGTTCAAAGGCAATCAAAAGACACTTCAGGGCCTTGGGATGTTTGGTTGAAGAATCAGATCAGCTAGTGGTTTTCTCAGTCCTTCCAGTTACAAGGAATAATATTGATAGGAATGGGAAAATCTGTCAGGTCAGTGTGCAGCTCTGAGACTGGTGTAAGCAGAAGAAGTCTGGGTTCTTTGACCATTGGATAATATATTCAATTAGATGGTCTACTGACACCTGATGGGATCTAGAGGGGAAGAAGAGCCTCTCTAGAGGGGAAGAAGATTTCTAGCACAGGGTGATTGTTGATAGAGTTTTAAACTAACTTGGAAAATGGAAAAAGAAAATACCAGGCTTGCAAGTGATGAACAATAGAGTGGTGTGTCAAAATTTGAGGAAATGAGCACTAATGGGATCCTTCAACCTGCATCATGAGCAACTGGCTACAAAGTACTGCTCCTGAAATGTTTCCACACATGCAGCAAGATTGAACAAGAACAAGCTTGGAACTTTGACCCAGTCCCAGATATTTGATATCAAATCAAAGCCTTGTGAGGAGCAGATGAAATCACTTGGTTTGTTCAGCCTGGAGGAGACTTAGGGGAGACCTTATTGCAGTCTACAACTTTCTCATGAGGAGGCGGGGCAGACACTGATCTCTTCTCTATGTTGATCAGTGTCAGGAGCCAAGAGGCACTGGAACAGGCTCCCCAGAGAAGTGGTCATGCTACCAAGCCTGTTTGAGCTCAGGAAGTATTTGGACAATACACCCGGACGCATGGTGTGATTCTTGAGGTATCCTGAAGAGGGCAAGGAGTTGAACTCAGTGATTATGATGAGTCCCTTCCAACTCTGTTTATTCTATTTCTAATCCTATGAAATTGGTAATCCAATATGACTGTTTCTCAGAAACCTGCTGGAGAAATATTCTGTTCTAGGCACATGGCAAAATGTTGCAGAACCACAGTTCAAGTCCTTTGGGGTGAAAATAATAAAACCCAAGTGTCAAAACCAAACATGTGATGTACTTCAATGAAAACATCAGTTATATTTTGTTTGTGGTTATGATGGTAGAGAAAAAGAAACCTGCAGTCAGCCAAACTGCAAGAGAATCTTTTGTACCAAGCAGCCAAGGTACTGGTGGTGCTGGGCCTCAAAGAGGGCCTTTGTGAGAATAGGTTGGGTCTGCTCCCTGCCAGAAACAGACAATTCCAGCCATTTCCAGTGAGTTCTATAACAGCCCCGCCACAGCAGACATGTCAACCTGGTGGCACTTCTATGAATGTATTTAAGAAAGAGAAAAAAACCCACCTAGGCAGAGAAGGAGGGAAAAGAATTCAGCGTGGAACAGTGAACACAAAGATCAGAGAAGGAGGTGGAGAAGGTACTGCAGATGCCAGAGAAAGTGCTTCCCTGTAGTCCACAGAGAGGGGCAGATGTCCGTGCTGCAGGCTATGAAGGACTCCATGGTGGAGCAGGCTGGCATTTCCTGAAGGATCTTCAGTCTGTGGAAAGTCCACACAGAAGCAGTCTTATCCTGAAATATTGTATCCCATGGAAGGGACTGCATGCTGATCCAGGGGAAAAGTATGAGAAAGGACCAACAGAGAGGAACAGTTATGTACTGACAACTGCCTTCAGTACTCCATTCCTCCAGGCTGCCAAAGGCAGGGAGAGTAGTCAGAAGTATCATGTTGAGAAGGAAATCAGCTGAGCCCGGAGAAGACAAATGTGTGGGAGAGGTAAAATTTCTGTAGGTTTTTTTTTTCTGTTGTTGGTTTTTTCTTTTTTTTTTTTTTTGTGTGTTTTGCTCCCCAGTACCTGAATATGCTTTAGCAATAAATATAATTATGTTTTCCCTTCTCAAGTGCGTTTTGCCCATGGCAGTAATGGGTAATAGATAATTTTATCTAAACCCATGAGCTTTCTCATCCTATTTTTACCCTCCATCCTGCAGAGGAGCATGAGTGGGAGAATTGCTGAGTGGGTAACTGGCTGCTGGACAAGACTAACTCTATTGTAGCTTTTTAAGTGGTAAGCTATTACTCCAATCAGATCTAAGAGCTCTGTGTGTGCAGTAGAGGAATGTTACTGGTATTACATGCCAGGGCTAATTCTTCAGTGAAAATGTGCCAGAAGAATAAGTAATACTTAGGACCTCAGGATAAAGAGGGAAACACCTTAATCTTTACAGGAGGATTCAAAACAAAGCAAAGATACAGAATCATTTCTGAAAAGTATAATAAAATCCTTTAAACATGGACTCTTATTAACAAACTGAATTCAATCTCATTAACTCAGACACCTGTACTGTCTAGGTCAAGCTCACAATCATTTAAAATAACTCGAGAAGCTTTGTATCTGTTTGTTTTTTCATTTAATTTTTTAAAAAAACAGATTTTGTTATAAGCCAAAGCTGGTAGCTGGCATAAGCACTTATAGCACTGAACACATACTTTAGTTTAAGGAATTCACTGGGGAAACACCACCCACAGTAAACTGAGGTTTGTTGCTTTTCTTTTTTTTTTTTTTTCAGTAAAAAGCAGGTCATTATGAGCACCAGAAATTCTGCCCTTTTCTGTCCTGCTTCTAAGCATAGTTATACCATTTCCACCACAGCCATGTTCTAAAAAGATTGTATGTTTATTACTGAATATTTTTTCTAGCCTTATATAAAAATATGTCTGAAAGCTGAACAATAATAACTTCAGCAGGTATTCATGGCTTGTTTATAATTTTTTATGCATTTTTTTTAATATCTCTTCAGGGACTATGGCCAGCAGTGGTTTCTGCACCACAGGGTACATTATAAACAACAGCTGCCCACAGTTACAATTAAACTACTGAAATGAGAATTACGAGAATCTCTTCAAGAAAGAATTTCAGCTTGCCTCATACTTTATGAAGTATTCCAATGGAACCATACATATATGCACATAAACAGATTATGTAGGTTTTATGGGAATAGAACTGGTTTAGCACACGAATTTTGAAGGGGTGAGAAATAAAAAATATAAGCATTGAAGCTTGTAACAAGGTCTGTATAATTTTAGGGCTTAGTATACGTGTTTATAACTGAAATATTATTTGCTATTCTCAATTAATAACTCATTGTCAACATATGAATTCTGTGTAGGATGTTTTTCACACTGCCTTTCTGAAAATGCTTTGTTTATGCTTTTTCAAGATATATAAAATGCAGCTGCTTTGCCAGTAGAAAGTGCTTGAAAGTTGTCCAGCTTCCAAATGTTATTTGGCAACTAAGAAATGATAACAGCCTTTGTTTACTCTGTAAGGTATGCTAAACTTGCACATAAATCCTACTGCTGGAATATTTAAATTTGTTTTTAATCATCTGTAATACCTGTAACAGTCAATTTTATTCTTTTCATCTATATTATCCAGTCCTCTTTTCAGAAGGTATTTCAAAAAGGTATCCATAGGTATGGTATGTATGGACTTTCATCATAGTACTTTCAAAGATGTAAATGTTTGTTAAATTGTTTCTACTAGATTTTTTTTCCCCAAATAGGAAGGTTGTATAGAGAATAAAGTAAATGGCAGCACAATTAAGGACTTCTCCAAAGCTTTGCAAGACTGTGATAAAGCCAAGAAATAAACATAAAACTTTAAAGTTGTAGAGCAGGGACAAAATTGCTGGCCACGCTTCTTAAACTTAATCTAGCAATCTTTCTTAACTGTCTCAGTGGAATATGTCTACATAGATATAATAACTTACTTCAGCTAAATTTGGGAAAAATAGGCCCTCATTCATATTAAGAACTAAATCAATTATGGTGCAATTTTAATATTAACAATCTGCTTCTTCAAGAAAGAAAGAGAAAATCTTTTACAAAGAGAAAAACTTGGTTAAAGCATAGTATAGTCCATCCAATAGAGCTATGACAGACAAATAAATAGAAATGGATAATAGACTACTAACTAAAAATTCATTTAATAGCAGTTGCACCCCTATTTTTCAATAATGAGTGCTGAAAACAATACTAATTGACAGCGTAAACTAGTAGTGTCAAACACAGGCAATATCTTTTTTACTCTAGAAATATTTGGCATCATCAATTCTTCTCTTCAATCAACCTCCAGTAATTTTTTGTAGTTCTCTGAGTAGAAATAGCACATATTCTGTTTTCCAGGTTTTCATTGTGTTGGGAAGGCAGTCACTGCTGAATTATAGCCTGCTGTAGTCCTGGGTTTGATCTAGACCTGTCTGCTAAAATCCGTGTGTAAATACTTTCATTTTTGAAACAATTCTTTCAGAATCCCTTTATGTTGTGAGAAAAGCATCATTACTGCATTGTTTTACTTTTGTCCATATACTTAAATTATCATTCTTTTGTGACCATATGATTCACGGGTGACACTAGGAGCAGACGAGTAAATTATGAATTCTCAATCCAATGTGATATTTTTGGGGTTCTTTATTTTTATGTGCTGACAGACATTGATCAGTATAAGAAGCAAATGAATGCACTGGAAAGATGAAGTAATCTTTGTTAGAATATAAAATAAACTATGACTTCTCAACTGAAAAACTGGAGTAACAGCAGATTCCCACCTTTTTCAAGTATGGGTGAATAATACATTTGTGAAGGTATGATTCTCAGAAAAATCATATCAATACATATATTAATTGATGATGTAAAATTTTTATTTTATTGCAATATACTTCTACTATGAATTGTGGCAGAGAATAGAAAAATAACAATTAATCTGAATTAGCAGTTAATTAGCACTGGGGCTCTGTCAAGGCATGTGGATGACAAGGAGGTGATTACAGGTAGCTAACACAGTTTCAAAAAGGGCAAACCATGCCTGGCCTTCTACAGGGAGTGACTGCTTTGGTAGATAAGTGAATAGCAGCTGATATCATCTACCTTGACTTCTGCAAGGACTGATACAGCATCCCTTTCTTTAAAGTGGAGAGATGTGGGTTTGATGGGTGGATTCTTTGATGGGTAAGGAGCTGGCTCGATGACGCTTTTCTTAAAGTTTCAGTTAGTCTCAATTCATTCAGTCTCAATGCCCAAATGGAGATCAGTAACAAATGCTGTCCCTTTGGGGTCTGTATTGGGACTGGTGCTGGTCAGTATCTTTATTAATGATATAGTGCATTTGAGTGCACTCTCAGAAAGTTTTTGGATGACACCAAGCTGAGTGATGCAGTTGGTATGCTAGAGGGAATGTATGTCATCCAGAGGGGTCTTGACAGACTGCAGAAGTAGAACACTGAATGTCATGAAGCACAACAAAGCTAAGTGCAAGGTCCTCCAAACTGGGTCATGGCAATCCCCAGCAGCAGCATAGAGTGAGGGATGAATGAACTGAGAGAAGCCCTGTACAGGAGGACCATGGGGATAGTGGCAGGTGAAAAATTAGACATGAGCTAGCAATGTGGACATACAGCCCAAAAAGCCAAATATGTCCTGTGCTACATCTAAAGAAGTGTGACGAGCAGGTCATGGGAGCTGATTCTTCCCTCATGAGATCCCACCTGGAGTACTGTATCATTTTCTGGAGCCCCCAGGACAACAAGGACATGGACCTGCTGGAGGGAGTCCAGATGAGGGCCAGAAGAGAACAAGGGACAAAAGAGTCTCTCCTATGAAGGCAGTCTGAAAGAGCTGGGGTTGCTCAGCCTGGAGAGCTCTCCAGAGAGACCTTCTAGCAGCCTTCCAGTACCTCTAAGAAGGCCTACAAGAAAGCTGATAGGAGAAGGAGGAAAGGATTTAAAGTGAAAGATGATAGATTTAAATTAGATATAAGGAAGAAATTCTTTGAGTGTGGGGAGGCACTGGAACTTGTTGCCCAGAGGAATTGTCCCATTCCTAGAAGTGTTGAAGTTCAAATTGGATGAGACTTTGAGGGACCTGTGTAGTGGAAGGTATCCCTGTCAATGACAAGGATATTGAAACTAAATGATCCATATGATCCTTTCCAACCCATATAATTCTATGAATTCATCAGTATTATGCTTGAAGTTCTAGCTTTATGGAAGGAGTCAGTGTAGGTATATGTTATAAACCAAAAAAAGGCAATGTTCTAGCTACTTCCTATTACTTCTATTACTGCTTTAACTACTGTCCCAACTAGTTCCTAACTGAACAGGTGAATTAAACTCCGTTTACCAATCAAAATCTGCATAGTACAAAAAGGAAGTTGACTGTAACATCTGCACTGTTGAACTAGGGTTCCTTCCCACCCTCTAACCCAGTTTAAAATAGAAAGAAACAAAAATTTGCATTTTGTAGAGAAGAATCAGCAGTTAAATACAGCAGGCAAGTCTTTCCTTTTGTTCTGCTACTCATGAATAAAGGCAGAAACCATTTAATATGTCAAAAATAATGGAAACTTCCCCTAGGGATATTTTCCATCTTGGCCTTTGCCATCAGGCATTCTCAGGCTCACATTACTTTTCACATTGTACATTGTTGTTGTTAAGGTGGAAAGAGAAGCAATTAGAAAGATAAAATACACAGTTTCCATGGAGGCCATTAGTGTTCTTCACTATTGTGGTTTTTGTGGTTTTGTTTCTTTTTATACTAATGAAGCCCATTTTCTTTGTTTCATTTTATTGTAAATTGTATAACACTAATGGATTAGACTGACTTCTTCCCATCTCAAGTCTATTGCTATGTATCAGTTTGTTTATACTGTTGGCTGCCTTAAAACAAACAAACAAACAAAAATAAATAAATGAAGAAATGAACAAATAAAAGGTGAAACAAAATAGTAATAAGGAAAGACCAATCTTATGACTTATATCGTTAATGGGTAAATTTGTTGGCACAGAAGTGACGATATTGCTGACAATGACTGGCAAAGACAGGTTTCTTTATCTTAGTGTTTTATAAAATGGTATTTAATTTGCAGTTCTGAGTTGAAAGACAATGGAGGTGCCCACAAAAAATGTAGAAATCATCACTACAGAACAGGAGTTGGAAGGAAAATAAAAGCCACAAGTAAAAAGCACAAGCTTTGCAAAAAAAAAAGTTATATAGTGCCTTTTTTTAAAATATTTTTTTTATAGCTAATCTTTCATTTCCCAAACATAATTTATTTAAATTAGTTTCAAGGACCATTTTCCTTATCACTGTTACGGAACAGCACAAGTTTTTCTGTTTCTATTTCATTTTTCTTGGTAAAATAAGAAATAGGATTACAGTGTTTAGTCATGTTTCCAGATTTATCATTGGTGCAACATACTGCATCACATTCGAAACAGATACAAATGGTGAATTCCTCAATATTATTGTGTTTTTAAAAATTATTTATTTTCTTGTGTTCAGGACATTTTAAAGATCATAATCCTCGAGACTCAAAGCATGGATTAGTAGGAGATCTGATGAGTCATCTGAAAATGTAACCAAATAAGAATTGCATTATTGGCTCTGTTCCAACAATTCAATATCTTAAACAGCATTTATTCCCTCCCTCTGGGGTTATTATACATTACAATGCTTTCTTTGAATGTTCACTGACAAGTTTTGACCAGCCTAGCTGAAAGAACAAAGCTATATATAAACTGTGCATGCACAAAGGGGTTCTGTCCTTCCTCATAAGTGTACACTCAACAAAATATAAAATAAAAATGCGTAAGAAGATGCTGCCTTGGCAGCTGAAGCTGTAAGACACAAGTTTTATTCACATGCACACATACATAGCCTTCTCTGAAATTATTTGGGCTGTGGTAGCTGAGACCTGAGGAAGAAACAGTTTGTTGACATCAGGGTTCACAGAAAAAAAAGTAGAACAGTTGTGGTCTGAGGATTTGTGGCAATCACATACTTTTTCGTATATAGCAAACCTCATCTTTTGTCTTTCTTGTCATCTGTAGGACAAACAGGACTTTGAGAAGAAAATTTGTTTTGCTCACATCTATTCCCTTACTAAACTTTGTTCCCTTCCTAATTCACAAACATAAAGAAAACCAAATCAAGTATGAGTTCTGGAATTCATAATGTATTTTTAGCTCATTACACTTGAAAGGGGATTATTAAATCACAATTCTGGTTGGAGAACTCTGTCCTTAATGCTACCACTCTCCTGACAGCAAGGAAGAAAATTGTACACATAATGCAGGCTTGATGAGGTTTATTTCTTTTCTTACGTAACATCTGGGTAAGAAAGGACAAGCTAGGCTAAGAGGTCATGTTCAGTCCAATGCTACTTTTTACATTTTAAAGGCTTGATTTGATTGAAAGCAACCTTATCTAGTAAATCTAATATCACAGTTACAATCCGAGAGCTAAATTTTTGTGGTTTTATGCATGCAGAATAACCCAGAGACTAATCCCTGACTTCAGAGGAGTAATTTAGAGGTGAAACATTGACAATTAATGTTTCTTTGCAAGAAAGAACACCCAAATTAAGACTAAATTGAGAAACAAATTATTATCTGAGGAATAGAAAGTCCACCTCCTCCATTCTTTTCTATGTAAGAATGCACCAAAAATAGTCCATGTTCTGTCTTAATTTATACAATGTACACTGTGAAAGGACTGAATATGGATTCAGGAACACAAGTAGAACAAATTCTTATTTAAACTTAAATTATTTGAAATTAGAATTAAAGCAAGTGTAGGGTATACATTGAATTTTTAATTTTCTGAAATATCAGATGTATCTCCTTGGAGACAGTGATAAGTACTTTGTATAATTGATCTGAAAGACAACAATCAGAAGTTAATGTTCATACAAGGCCTTCAGTTTCTATTATATCAATAATTTTTATCAAATAATTGGAAAAAAACTGAAAGTGTGTTTTGATTCAATCTCAAGATATGAGTAAAAACTATAAACAATTAGCTCATTCCAGGTCATATAGGAAGTAAGATTAAATATTGTAACAGACCACAATTGTCTTAAAATACATTGACATGAAGGGAAAATTTGCTAAAAAAGAAAAATAATCAAAATGAAAGCAGTAAAGTGTTACTCCTCCAAGACAGCCTTCAGACAATTCAAAGAGAAAGAAAAGAAGTACAAAGACATCTTTGGAATGAAGGTAAGTTTAATATTGACTGTGAATAGATTGGAAATAGCTGAGGATAACATTCAAAGCTGGGAACACTTATTGGCTCATATCAGAGACAAACTGTATTCTAAAGCAAAAATCATGAAGCATATATGTCCCCACATCCCAAATTCTAGGACTTTTTTCCACAGAATGGAAGTCAATACTCTTTGACTAATATATAGGTTTAAATAATTCAGGTAAACTATAAGGAGCATTAGACCTAGATCCATAATTATCTCACTAAGTAATGTGACATTTAGATCTTGCATTCCCAAGGTGAACTGATTTAATTTAATTTTACATCATATATGAGTTTCTTGACAAGAGATATAGAGAAATAAGAATCACCAAGATCTTTCAATTACAGTTGGTATTACAACTCATAGCAGTTCTCAGAGTACAAGTAGTATAAAATCTTATGTAAACTACCTACTATATTTTTGTCTCAAGTACTAGATCCATGAGCTTCCTAGAGGCTAGGAAGCTATCTAGGAAGCATCATATAAGATTGCCTTTGCTTTATGCACTTCCTAAAGAATCAACTAGCAAACTCCAGTTTACTGTCAGAGTCAGGCTACATGGTTGGTTTCAGTTCTGACCTTTCCTACTACAATTCATAGCTTTATAAAAGGTGGTAATGTTCTTATTTGGGCAATATATACTTGGACAATATACTTATATCAAGCCAAAAAGTTGAATTTGTTTGTTTCCATGTGCTAGTAGACCACTGGTTCCTTCTCTAACATGAACTTTTAAAAATTATTTTCTAGGAATAACACATTTTAACATGACTGCTGAAGAAATTAATTCTGGCTCTGTGTTTTCTTTGGTGAGAAAAGCAAGTAAATCTAAAAGCATATGGAGAAAACAATCACTATACCTGCATTTCTCAGGAATTTCTCAGGCATGCTAAGTAAGCATGCTGCAAGAAATTGCATGAGCTAAAGAGTGAGACCCACAAAAAATCACAAGGAGAAATGTCTGAGTTCTGACTGGCTGTAAGCACTTTATTATTGCTAGTTGCACAGATATAGGGAGGGGCCCTCCGAACTGCAACCAAAATAGAGTTAAAAAGGGACTTATTTTAAGTGTTAGCTGGATAACAGATTTTATTATCCTAATTATCAAATCAGCTATATTAACTGAACTGAATACTTCAATTAACAATGAACACATTATTTTTCCTTAGAAACAGAAATCTAACTTCTGCAGAACAGTATAATACACAATTTAATTATTTGAGCACATAAAGAATGAGGATATTGAGAGAACAGAAGTACAAGGCCAAGACTAAATAAAAGTGGAGTTAAAAATTACTTCAATAAACAGATCAAGAACACCATTCACACAAGAAATGTATTCTTTAAATTTTTTTCCTGGTGAATCATACTCCAGACAGAACAAGGGGAGAAGTGATCTGTAAGCAGACAAAACTTTTTAAGAAGCTTTAGCAAAACCAGAGTGTGTACTGCAGCTGGGCTTTTAAGAGGCAAGCTAAAGAATCACAAGGGTCTGTGAAGTCAGCATTCTCTAGAAATAAAAGGAATAGGCTGGAAATTTAACCAAATAAAATAAGAAACCTCCTGGCCCTACATTAATCTTATACAGGGTTTGAAAGATGCTCCAGAGGAAGTCAGTTTTAAGACAGATTTAAAAAAAAAAAACCCAAAACATCAAGTATAGTACAATTATTACAGAACTGGCTTTAGTAACCCAGGAGACCCTATGGTTTATATTTTCCATATAAACTCTCTGAATAAGGTTGTTATAGTTAAAAAAATGTGGTGGTGGGTGGGTACAGACATGGGAAATATCTCCTTCAGGATGGTGAGACCCAGTGGAAATCTTACTGTGTCGACCTATGGCCACCCAGTGGCTCTTACATGGAGACTTCCAGAGGGGCCAGGAATTTTGCCATCTACTGTTCACTGAGATTTTAGTCTAGTCCTTCATTAATGCTCATGTCAAAATTATTTTTTGTGATCTGGGTTTTACTTTTTAGATGTGAGGGAACTTCTCCTTTTTTTAACCTCTCATGCTTCTCTTACCCATTATACTGCTCTTTATTCAGTGAGTCACAGGAAAGATACGGATACCTTTTCCTGGTAATTCTGGTTTTGAACAGACCCAAGCTCTTATACTTAAAAGGAAACTATCTAGAATAAAGTTCTCAAACCAGAATAGCCTAATGTGGTTCCACATGTTCAGTATGTAGGGATAGCTGCCAGCTGAACCTCAGGTCTGGGTATGTGAAACAACATGGGTAGGGAAAGAACTAAGATGTTCACTGCTAAGCTGAAGAGCTTCATCAAGTCTCTGAAGCTATCTTTTCTTGCTGCTGTTTCCACAGTACTGTTATCTTCCAATGTTTCCTGCAACTTCTGAAAGTCATACTACACTTAATGCCTTATTTCCTATCCTTTAATTCCATCACATCTCAACACTTTACGGGATCCTACTGTTCTTTCTTACAAACTCTGGAAAACTTTGTTTAAACTTTACTTCCTTTCCTTTCTTTCTGAGATGCTCCAGGCAATTTCTCTTCAAGCGATGAACTCTGCTTGACACACTGTATTCCATTATTTGTACATCATATTTCAACCCAGTAACTTCAATGGGGTTTTTTCAGGTAGGTGTCAGTGTGCAATTTAAATTCTACTTGCCTAAGGGTTTTCCCTATTGCAACTGCTATAATCTGTCACACCTGTACAATGACATTTTCTTGTTTAACCTTGACCCATATCCCAGTGAATACAATTTGAGTGATTTTTATAATATCATCAAATTTCTAATAATATGGTCTGGAATTATTTATAAATCCTTAAACTCTCTAAGTTATGATGCAGAATTATTGGCTGTGACAGGACATCTAAAAGACTTGCCCTTAATCCTATGCCCTAGCAGCTAAGAAATTCTGAATAAAATGCTATGAGACTGAAAATAAAAAGAGGAGTTTGTCATTGACATAAAAATGTAGGAAGGTAGTAGAGATCTCCTTTAGAACATAATACACATAAGCTTTTGAGATTATAGTAACTTTTCTCAGCATACCTATCACTCCTCCCTTTTTTTTCCTTTATCAGACAAACCCGTCACATTTTTTAGCTTTTTTCTCATGATTTTCACATCTGAAGGTGAAGATCTTTTATCTGAAAAGCTGTATCAGACTTTTTTTAACTATTATCCCACCTTCTGATTTTATTTTAAACATTTCTTGATCTCTTAATATAAAGCACCACTGATTCACAAAAAGATTCTTTGTGTTATATTCCTCTGTTGGTCACAAGCAAAACCTTGTCAGTTTTCATATATTAGAAGCAAAAATTAAGTGATTCTTAACCCAGCTTGAGTGATTTTTGTGACCCTACTGATTATAAACCTTAAATATAAAATATTTGGTGCAAGCAAATCACGCTTATATGACACTGAAGTAGTAGCACTATCCTGAGCTTTCTGCTAATATAGAAGCTGCAAACTTTTACATTGCATTTACTGTATTTACTCAAATTGTTTTTCTCTTGCCTTTGTGAAATGGAAAGAAATAAATGGTGTGAAGATTCTGATCTTGGAACATAGTAAAATAAATTACTCTGAGTGTCCTGAAAGCATTTTTTACCTGTTAGAAGAACCCTTTAGAAAGCCTCATTCCTAAGATATTTTGGGATGTTATTGATTTTAGAGACATTGATATGGTTTGTTTTATGTTCTCTGCCAAAAAACTATTGTAATACTTGAGTAGCCATGGATTTTACTTATAAAAATCTAAATAAATAAAAGTGTATGCCCATCTAAACTGTTGTAGCTTTATAATATTTACAAAAAATCTTTGAAGATAAATATCCTACCTTTAATTTTAATACCTATGAGATTTTGCATTCTTTCTTGATCTTTCTTGATTTTGGCTGGGACTATGTGCTCTGTAGGCCTTCTCTTTTATGCTACATTCATAAATTGATGTTTTACATAAAATATCAAACTCTGTTCTGATCAGTAACCTTAATGACACAGGAACCCTTACAATGTGATTTCTAACAGTAACAAAACATATTTTGATTCATATTTCTCCTACTGGCTAGTTGTATAGGAATATATAAAAGGCAAAACTACTGTCTATATTTTACCTACATATTAATAAATTTTAAAAATCTATTCTGTGTGAAAGAATTTGTTTTTGAAACAGCTTTATGTTTTTGCTTGTCCACATTTTTGAATACATTTTTGAATGTTTTGAAAAAAAATAATATAATATTAAAGTGATAATAAAATGCTTGCTAATAATGGGATGTTCCTTTAAGCCTAAAAATAATTATTCTTTTGCATTAAGAAAGACAAAACCATCATAAGCTCATAATAGTGGTCACTTCTAGTCAATCTATGGGTTTAATGGCTTTTAAATGCTCATGCTGTGTGAAATTTTTAAAACTATCATAAAATGTAGTGAATATATAATGTCATTATCAGATAAGTACTGAAAAAAAAGGAAAAAAAAAAGAGTACACGTATGTTAGGTATACCAAAAATTTCTGGAATTTTGATAATTTGATCACCCCAAGTAAATGAAATGTGTTTTCTAGAATTCAGAACCTAAAGTAGGATGATTTCATGAAGATATTCAAGAGAAATTCCTTCCATTATAATTTCTCTGTCAAACCTGCAATATTTGATGACAGTATATCATTCCAAAAAGAGTGACTATTGATATAAGATTTTGAGTGATGAAGAATCCATTGTTTAAATGCCATTATTTTTAACATATTTTATTTGCAATAATAATGAAGCCTAGTGAAAGCAACTTAGTCTGCAATAAGAGTTATCAAGTCAAATTTCAGGAGATTTCATTGAACTCGAAAAAGTGGGTGTAAAATACCAAACTTAAATGTGATTCCGTTTTTGCTGCTCCTTACCTGAATTTAGGATACAATTCAGCTTAACTCCAGTTTGAAATCCCCAGGAATCTTTTTGTCAGTTTCAGGCTCTGTCTAGTTATGTATTTTTGTTGCTAGTGTCAAAGTTCTGTGTCACTGGAGCACGACTAGACTCATTTCATGCAGCATATAAACTAAACCAAACTGTGATACCTAAAACTGTTACGTGTACAGATTCATGAAACGTCTGGAATTAATACTGAAGCCAATCAGAAGTCCATACTTGAAAAGCAAGTTCTCTGAGGTTTGAAGCAGCCTCCTCTCAAGGACTGCAAACTGAATGCACTCCTTTGGTTTATGGAGTTTTTTAAAGGAGAACCATAATTTTATAACAACATATACATATATATACACATATATATATATACACACACACTTTACTATCCCTTATTTTACTGTACCCCCATGCAGTTGCATACTGTTTTGAACACGTGTAATTTTATTTGACTTTTGTAATTTTATATGTGATACTTTTTCAGTATAATGATGATACTTCTGTTTATTCTGGTGCCCAGACACAATGAAAACAAAAATTCTCCATGCCCTAAACCCCTGCGCTACTTGAATGATTCCGTTTTGAACTAAATATCACATGAAAAGTTTCAGCAGGAAATAGTCTGTGTCCCAGAAGATAGAAGGTTTTCTGGACTCATAAAGTCCAGAATAAAGCTATTTAAAAGGTTGGATTTGCCAGTCCGTATCTTACATGAGTGTTGAAAATTAATTTTAAGCTAATGATATGCAAAGTGGTCTCACTAGGAAGTGCAGTTTTCACTCATACAGATTTACAATCTCATTTACTTGTGTAGACTCACTAATCTGATTGTAATCATGTTACTTATCTTTAAATTTTCTGTGTGGCAGCTGTACATCAGAAATGACATACAGGTGGGACTATCATATTAAATCAATTTAATCACATTTAAATATTTCAAGGTTTGGTCTTCCATAAAAAGCTGGCTCTTAAACAAGCAACATAAAAAAGACTTCAAAACATAACAAAGTCATAGTTACATACTTATTTCTAAGCAAGGTTAAAATATTTAATTAAAATTGACCTTAAAATAATATAATTATTGCTCACAATTAAGAAGACTCAGCCAGCTGTTTGATTACTTTGTGGTAGAAGAATTGCAATGCTTATTGAATTAAATATATTTTTCCACCTATTCAAGGGTAAATTACAGTCTTTAATCAATTTATATTTATAATTTGATATTTCATTTTCATAGAAGTATGACTATGTTCTCTCACATGTATGCAGAACACCTAATTAGATTTCATCTTGTTTGGTTACTGGCCAAAGGGACTTGGATCTAGAATCCAGTAAAATTCAATTCCTTGCATGATTTCCAGGGGACCTTAATTTCCTGTGGCATTGTCTTTTGTAGTGATGAAAATTCTGACAACAGGCATTCTTCCGGGGACTGTTGCCACTTAATATCAGGGTAGTCTTCTAGTGGCAGTAAGACAGGTAGTACTTGAGGTGATACAATCCCCATCCTGGCTGTCAGTCCTTTCTCCATTATCCATCTTCATGACATTTGCTGAGAGCACCTTATTACTACCAGTAATATCTCATGCCTGGGCCTGTGTCTCTGGAATAGTGATACATATTGCTTTAAGCACTTACCATGGACTTAAGAGCACTCTGTGTAAGAAATGTTTTATAACAAATACAGAATAAAATAATTTTGTGCAAAAAAGAATTCACATAGTCTCTTCAAAAATTAATACATACATTCAATATGGCATACAACTTGTGTATACGTAAGTCATTTTTAGAATATCTAAAGCTCAAGGACTTTGTATGCCATTTCGTACATATATTGATAGAGAGTTGCCAAATCTAACATCAAGAGATTAAGACTCTGAGCCAGAAGTAATGGAGAAGCATTAAGCATAGGGAAAAAGTCACGATACTATGCTTTCATCTAAAGGTTTTGTGCTGCAAGAAGACAAAACACACTATATTATTTATTAATAATATAAACTAATACAAAGGAACGTTCACCCAGAAAAATATAGCCAAATAAAAATGGAGATTAAGTCACAGAAATTTAAGGATTTATATGCAGAGCAATTTGGAAAGCGACTTTAATTAACCTAGCTCTATATTACACACCAAAGCTAGCAGAGTTAGATCAGTCAAACAGATTGTGGACAGCAATCTCTCTAGCAGGCATGCAGGTGGAAGACCCTTGTTGCAGTTATGCCCTCCAGCTGCTCATTATTACCCTTCTGCCAGCAGAACTGGGAGGGCAGTCACCTCCAGCAGAGTGGTTCCTGTGATTGATCCCTCTTCCTCTTCAGGCAAAAGCAGCCAGGTAAACACAACCAATTTAAATGGTTGGCTTGAGGCTCAGGACAGATATCCTCTTTCACATCTAGCTGTGCTGATAGCTATTGTTCCTAGTTGTCTCTATGCTGGAGTCTATGCCACTCAGGATGTCCAACCAAGTAGTAGGTATCTCAGGACTACTTCTAAGACAGGCAAGCTGAGATCTATGTACACACAGTTTAAGCCCACTTGTTAACCCGTTGGTAGCAGATCCTGTGTTAATCTCTGTTGCAACCAGCCTGGTGGTTTTTTCCTGTATCATTTGGAAACTTTGCTGGCTTTGCTCTGAATATGGATTAGACAGAATTTGCCAGAAACACTTTACCAGCTGAGCTGTGAAAAGGGGTAAGCTCCAGCCAGTGAAAAAGGGAGAGCTTGATGTTGCTATATCAGCACCTGCAGAGGTGTCTGTTTATAGCTTTAGGCAGTTAAGAGAGGCAAGAGATGTGATTACTGATTGTCATAGTTTTGTTCACAAGTGAAGAGGCTTTACAGACACAAATTATAAAGCTTCTTTAGTTCTGTTTGAGCTGAATGATAAAAGACTTTCTAGAATTGTACAAAGTGTGCTTTTTCATCCATGTTAGTATCATGCTGCCAGTAAAACATTTGAAATTGCATCAGATCTCAGGTTCTAAACGTACTACCTAAACAAATATTATAACTAAAAGAAAACTGTAGTGAAAGCATTATATAAGACATTTTTATTTACATTCTATTAGCTGCTAGAGCTAATTTTAAAATGTGACGATATTAGGACACAAACTGCAAGTATTGCCAAACCTGCCTCCTAATAAACTCCAGACCTTCCAGAATGTAAGTAGCAGCCATTCAGCTTGATGTGCTTTTAAACAGAAGAAAACATTTATTGGGATTGATGTAACCTCTATTTTATTAAGAAAGCAACTTAGAAAGAGAAAACTGTATTCGCAATATGTATTGTGAAATCCTAAATATTCGTGACACACCAAACAAAAAGATAGATTTTGTTAGAACTGAGTGTATTAGAAATGCATTAGCTGTAAATATGTTCATTTTGTAACTGTGTTAAGGCAGCATTACCTTGATCTGAAAGGATTTAACAGACCAGACCTTTTACTCAAGCTTCTTCCAGCCACAGCCCAAGGAGAGGTTGGACAGATGCACAGGGTTCAGCTGCCATGCTGGGGTGCAAGAAGAGCAATCCCTTTGGCCAGGGTCTTCCAGCGCCTTAGGTCAGTGTGGTATCACAGTGCACTCTGCATTTGCCAGTGACACAAAGAGGCTGTGACTCCAGTCAGTGATTCCTTGACTGAAAGGAATATCATTCAGTTAAATGTGCTGAGCATTTCTTTAGCACGATTTCAAAAAGTTGTAAGAAACTTACATGAGCTTAAGTAAACAAGAAAAGAGACAAGATAAATACAGTAGGGAGGTCTTTGTAATGGTCAGGCAACTTTCTACTAGGGCTGTTAGCAGGAACTTAAACTGACATCTTCATTGATAGTTATGGTGTTTACATGAATGAAATCAAGGTGGTACTCGTAGATTGAAGTGCACAGTGAATCACAGTCATTTTGTCACATGGAAACAATCTCATTTTTTAAGTTTGGCATGCTGTGGCATCATCTGGCAAATTCTAGTTTTACTGATTCTCATGTCCCCATTACAATATAACAGAAATGAAATCAATTATATGTTGATATCTTTAAATGCATTTCTCCAATAACTCCAAGAATCATAATTGAAGTATTGGCAGTGAATAAATGTCCTTAAAGATAAGCTACAGTAAAATCCTCATTCTGAAAATCTAAATGCTGAAAAATTTACTGAATTATTTAGTCCCATATACCATTGCCCGTTACATGAGTGTCAGGTTAAATTTTACCATGATTACTGCAACTTCTCCTGTAGACTGATGCTAATCTTAGCTCTTTAATCTATTAAAATCACAGCCACTAGAATTATCTTCCTCATCTCTCATTTCTTCTGTAACATATCCAGAGTCCAGGCATTGATGCTCCTTCCCATAGTGCATTAGATATAAGATCTTCATCTTCTTCAAGACCTTATACAATTTAGACCAAATTTTATGATACCTCTTTATCTCTGCAGCACCACAGATAAAAGTCTTAATGTTCTGTTCTCTCAGAAATTCACCTTCAGATTTTAATGCTGATTCAGTTGCATGCAGTATACTCTTTGTTCCAAATTTTTCTGATTCAAAAGTAGAAAAAATATGAAATTCTTCTGTGAAGTTAATAATAGTTATGACAGTAAGAGCAGAGGGGAGAATCTTAGAACTTTCTTTAGCTATGTACATTAATGGCCTACTTTTCATAAGTACTGGGCATTCACTGAATAGCCTTCACTGAAGTTTCTAGATGCTGGAAATGAACTTTCCAAATGAAAAGCCAGAAACATTCCATTCCTTTCTAAACTTTATTTCATGTATTATATTCATGCAATAGCGTCAATTGGATTATTTATCTGTTAACCCTCTTTGCAGTCCTCAGTACAAAAATTCTATTGAAATGTATTTCAGCATTCATTAATTCTGACAATGGTAGCTCATAGCTGGTACGTCAGTGACAACAAGTCTCATGGAGAACTTCTAAATATTGTCCCCTGGGATGACATTCCATAGTATCTTCAGCCTCACTGGAAAGGTCAGTGACACAGATTTGCTTTCAACAATGTAATCCAGTCCAAGAGTGACAGCCAGACTATTCAGCGTGACAGAGGCAAGGAAGGTTTGAAAAGGCTTTTCATTTGTAAATGACAGAAACAAGTCATACTGGGAATTGCAACCTTTGCCTATCTAGAAATATCTTTGAACACAACGAATCAGTACTTCTTGATCTGGCTTAAGATGTAGAAGGTGAGATGCTGATGTTTTGGCTTAATCATTTCTAGGATAATTAAGCGCAATGGTATTCTTACAGAATTGTTAATGCCCTCTCAATGATTCTGGCATAAATATATGTATTTAAAGTCCTTACATAATCCATCACTTGCCATTGATAGTCTTTCTAATAGTTTATTTCCCACCCACATCTTCTAGCAAGCAGAGATGTTTCTTTAACCCATATTTTATAATTGCAATGTTTCCTTCAGTTGTAAACATTCTGGAATAATATATCCCTGTGTTTAGGCATCAAGTATATAGGTATATACATTTCAAGTCTTTCAATCATATGAAGAGGATATAACACAAATTTATTCCTAGAATTGAGGTTTTTCACATGCTAAAAAACTAGAATTATCTTAACTCATTTACATAAACACAGATACTCTTCTGATACACATGCGAGCATTTAGAAATGGAAAATTAATTTCTGCCTGTGTTGGTCTTTGTGACTCGTTACATGCATGTATGTACTGTGTGTACGTGCAAGTGTCTGGCACTCAAACTCGCTGGCTGGACCTGGGAACACAGAACTTCGGCAGCCTCAGCTCTTTTGGGCTATCAGACTTGGCAGTGCTCTGCAATTTCTATTTCCTTCTTGTTCTTGCAACTTATTCCTCTCACTAATTTTATAGATGGCAAATATAACAAACTATACCTGCTGCAAGCTTGGTTTCTAAATAATGTAGGCAACTCTATGTACTTTATGTAAAGCCTTCACCTTCCAAAAAACATTTAAAAATATAATAGATAAAACTTCCACAATTAAAAATATATCCCAAATATTATTTATGACATATATTGAAAAGAAGATTATTTAAGTAAAAGAATTATTTAAATTTGTAAAGAAAGCAAATACATGAACATGTATATGAACTGTATTAAAAGCACTGAAGTTAAAAGCTCTTGAAGTTACATGAGCTCTTTACAGTCACTGAGTGTGAAGTCTTAGTAATAATGTGCTCCTTTTCACACTAATCTCAGTTATGAAAGCTTTTAAGCAAAACAGTAATGACCACTGTATAATTAAAAAGAATATAAGGAAATTGTTTTTACACTGAACAAAAAATACTGCCTTTTCACCCTGAATTTAGCAATTAAGATTTTGCCAAGGAAAAGGGAAAGCAAACAATATTAAGAATTCACTCAAGCATGCTAAAGAAGCAGAATCTTTTCCTTTTCATGCTAAGGTCATCACAAGCGTCATATTCATGTGAGGCCATGGCAGAGAAATTTGGTCATGATTTAACAGCACTACATAATTTTTTTTTTCCAAATGTGAAAACCTTGTTATCACTGCAGTAAAAAGAATAGAAAAGTAGAGTAGAGTATATAAGCATTTACAGGTCAGATTTCATATTAATTACCTTTTAGACATTACCTTGCCTAAAACCCTGTGTTGGGTGCATAGGTTCCTCTATGAGATGAAAAGCAGGGTAACTTAAAATTACTACCTTCAAAATGTACCTAACAATATAACTGATAATAATTACCCAAATAATAATAATTTCCCCAGAAGTTTACTTAGAAGTGGCTCATACTACAGAACACTGATATCCCATGTGTCTTAAGCTCTCATGAGCTGTTCTAGTCGTTCAGTGCTGTGATGTCTGTGTTACAAACTGAGTAGCTACACAATAAATGCACTAATTTAAGACAGCTCAAAGGGCTACCACAGTTATTTCCTGGGAATGTGAGCAAACATTTGCCATATGGATGAAAATAAAGTAGGTGAAGAATCTATTCCTGCTGCTGACAGAGCAGAGGCAGCGTAGAAAATGTTCTTACCCCTGTCAGCTTCAGTCACAGATCTCATGTGAGATTGGGCTGTGGCTAAGTTTCTGTTCTATTTAAGTGCAAACTCTGCCATACTAATTGAAATCACCTAGGACATTGTAGGCTAGCTCATTGGATTTTGCCCAAAAAGGGAATAGAAACACAACACTGTCAGGTACAGACTGTCAAAGAAACTCTCCTTTCTCACTGCATTTGGACTGCTGCTGCCAACTCTTGCACCAGAAATAGGCCTAGTGCAGGCAAACATGAGCCAAGAATTCAAATTTGACTTGTAAACCAATGTCCCATAGCTCAGATTATTATCAAGGAGAGGTAATTAAAAACACGGATTAGGAATACTCTTATGTAACTGAATCAGGAGAAAAGGAATGTTACAGCATTTTTTCCACCCAATTTTGCAAACTCAATTTTATCAAGATGATAGGTGTTTGTTGTTTCTGTCCAGTTACTCAAAGCATTTAACAGTGACCTTGCTTTTAAACTTGGATGAGGAGAAAAGAAAGATTTCTGCCATCTACTTTTTATGAAACATTTCGAAGGTGCACCAGTCTGGGCTTGGACAGAGTTCATTGTCTTTGTAGTAGATCATATGGGGCTGTGCTTTAGACTTTTGACCAAAACAATACTGGTAACACATTAATGCTTTAGCTTTTGATGAGCAGTGTTCACACAGCATCAAGGACTTCTCTGTTTCTCACTCTGTCCCCAAAATAAATGGATTTAGCAGGTAAGGAGAGGTGCATAATAATTGGGAAGACACACAACCAGGGAGCTGACCTGACCTAGGCAAAGAGGTATTCCATACCATATAACACTACACTTGGAAATAAAAGGCAAAAAAGGGGTATTCAGGAGGGTCAGCCATCTTTAGATCAGAAACTATCTGGGCAATATTCTACCCATGGAAGGTGGGGAGGGGTTGCCTTTGCATCACTTGATTTGTTTTGTTTTCTTCCATCTTCTGCTTGCAATTATTAAGTATTTATTATTATTATTATCATTATTGCTTGTTTTGATACATAAGTCTTTTTATATCCTTTATTTTACTCTTCCTTCATTCCCCTGGCATAATGGGAGAAGTGAGCAAGCAGCTTTGTGGTGCTTGGCTGCCTGTCAGAGTTAACACACAGCAGGAGAATAAAGCGTTCTTTCAGGAAATGGGAAAAATCCAGCCCCGCTCTCATCCTCACTGACTTCAGATAGGTGTTTTTGCTGACAGATTGTGAGAGCTCTGCAAGATTATGATTATCAGATTATGAGCTATGTAGATTCTTTGTCTCTTTACAGAGTTGTACCATGAGCCAAATAATTTAGATTCTTTCCTAAGTAGTGATGTTAAATCTTTTTACTGCATAATGAACATCAAATATAGCATGTCTACTATAAAAAATACTATCAAAAATGACATCTCGTTCTTGTCATTTGTTCTGTTTCTTCAAGAAACAGAACTGTTCCTTCTGCTTTGCTTTTACAGAGGTAAAACCACAGCTCAGTAAATGGCAAATTATGATGTTGTTCAAATGTTCTACTAAATAGCATTAAAATTTGAAGATGAGTGCCAGAAAATGTAATGCAAATCTTGAGCAATTGTAGTCAATTGAAAGAGATTTTTTTCCTTTTATTGTTTGGAGGATTTTTTTTTATTCCAGTATCTATCTGTGCTTTTTTTTTTTCTTTTGCCGCTAGTCAGAAAAGAAACTGTTTCAATTTGAAAGGTCTTTATAATTAAATCACTTTTCAGTTTTAATTTTTCCTCTACTCTCTATGGTCATATAAATTAGGGAAGTCTTCTCTGGTATTTCTGTTAAGAGGTATATTAGTTATTATACATCAAGGCACATTTTAATTGTGGAGCCAAAAGACAGAAATGTGAAGTCATGCTCCTATGGGATATATAAATTATTTGGTGTCATATCTTCAAATATATTCAGGTATGCCATTTGGGCACCTCTACAGGCTTTCCTAAACAAAAAACCTGAACAGATTAAGAATCTGTCATTGAAAATAGACTAAAGCATTTGCATTAATTTTAGAGAAAATGTGAGATTTTCTCCATTTTTTCCCTAATGATCATAAATAATTACTGTATGCTTTCATTGTCTCTCAATATTCTATTCCCTTGCTTCAGACAACTTTAAACATTCAAGATATTCTAGTACATTTCTAACATGTTTTTAGCTAACAAATTTTTATCTCCAACCTAAGAATTCTTGGAGAGAAGCTAGAGAAACCAGTTTTCCAACACGGCACATAACTTAACTTGGTATGGCTGTCTAGCTTGTTAATTTTAGTGGCTGTAAGTCAGTTTGAAAAGACACTTGTGTTCATGTTAACCCCATTCCAGATACTTATCTCACTTTTAGGTCTGTTTTTTGTTTGGTTGGTTGTTCTGTTCTCATTTTTTTATTTTGTTTTGATTTGGGTATTTTGTTAATCTCTGCCCTAAATGATTGCCAAATCAAAATTTACTTTAAAACTGATACGTAGAATATATGTAAGATGCATAAGGACCCTTTAAGCCCTAGAAGAGCTTCTGATTCCATTCAGAGGAAAAAAAAAAAGGGTGGGGGGAAACTAATTTCTGTGTCTCTCTACCACCTGGCAGGCTTTGTAGACTGCAAAAGTTTTTTTCAACAAGATGGTGGTTCCTAAGATAGCTGTTACTTAAGGAACCATGTGTTCTATGAATTAAAGGCTAGTTTCATTTTGCAGATGGAAAGATGTGATTACTGGTGTGTTTTAGTCTTTATCTAGAAGCCAAATGTGGTCAGGTTTATTAAATTGTTTGGTGGTAAGGCAGATAGGCTACCATGCAGTAGTTGTGTTTAGCCCAAAGGAAGGAGGCAAAGGTGACATACAGTGCACGTGAAACAAAGCCTGGACAAGAAATTGAATTTTACTGTTATTATTATGGACCTAAAAAGGACTCCTCCTGCGTCCTTGTGCTTACTGCATTGCCATAACCACCCAAAAGGTAATTATGTGGTGCTTTTGATAGTCTGTTTTCACTATTGCATTCTTCCTCTTTAGTCAAGCAAGGAGAAAGTTGTCAACTAACTGCTTAAAACTGATTTTTCTTTTCCCTACTCTTTGCCCCCCCAACTCGCCAACTCAAAGAAAAAAAAATTCCAATTTTCTGGGCTAAACTGAGAGTTTTTGAGTAGTCTTCTGTTTTTCTCTGTTGTGTTCTGATTTGAGTAGATCGGGTCTGCTCCACCCAGTTTCAGGATCCTGGGAAGCCAGAATCAGAGTGAAATATTCAAAGAATCACTCATATGAGTACTTCCCCAGGAGCTAGTAACTGTAATTCTATTTGATCCTTAGTGAAAATATTTTAATAGTTATTTGTTAGTTTGTAACAGAGTACACTCATCAAACTATAAGAGACCATGGAAAGTATTTTCCTTCTTTTTTTCCCCTCAAAAGAAATTAATTTTCTCTCCTGTCTTTTATGTGAAAGGAGACAGGAGGTTAATACTATTCCATTGGGTAGGACAGTTAAGTAAAGAAAGAAAAGCTGTTATCTCTCCTGATGAATATTCAATTTTGCAAGTTTCAATGGAGTAAGTCAGAGTACCTCACTGCAGAACAGTTTGTGACTGGATAGGTGTGAAGAAAAATAGTATTTAAGATGCAGAACAGGTGCTGCTTATTGGATGTCTGCTCTAATAAATGGGAGTGTGCCTTAGCACTTGCCTTGAAGGAAATGAAAGCTACTATAATGATCCTAGATGATATATGGAAAATCTGTTCCAAAGAATTTTTATTTCCCTATTAAAATTCAACTTGTGTCTGGTGAGCTAAATGCTTCTATTGACTCAGTCTGTCATATTTAAGCTGCATAACGGAAAACTGATTTTTACTGTAGTTTTTTTTTTCAGCTGTGTCAGCATTCTCCTTAAATATCTTACATGAATTTGTGGGAGCATATTCGTAACAGTTGCTCAAAAGCTAAAATTTGTCAAACAAAGCCTCCCTCCTTTTTCACTTTGATTTTTATTAATGCTGCTGGTTTGTTCTTAGTATAGCAATGGTTCTAATCAGAATAGTTTCTCAAATCAACTGAGGTACTTAAGCATTTAAAATATTACTAAGAAGCCCTCACCTAAAGTTGCTGAAGTTTCCTGAAGTTGTATTAATAGTAAAAGTATGTATTTATTATTTCAGAAGGCTTATAAGCTTCTGAAAAAACTTATTCCCACAATAAAAATTTCTCAGTAGTAATGAGGTTTCTTTTTATATGTGATTGTAGGTTTGTTTCACCGTGCTTGATTGATTTCCCCCTTTTTGCTTGCATGTACATATGTATATACATATGTATGTATAATATATATGAGAATGTCTGTGTACATGTAGTCACATGTGAGTTCTCTAAAAGTATGCAACATGAGACCTTGACTTTAGTGTGGAAGCTTTTAGTTTAGTGAAGCCAGATGACAAAAAATCACATTATCGAGTTACCCAATTATATTGTGAGTAAAGTGCATAGCATTGAATTCTGACAGGTTTGTAAAACAGATTTGTTAAAGGTATGAGTGACAACAACAAAAGCATGACTATTTTTCAACAGCACAGATATGAGAATAGGACACAACTGAGAATTACTCAGCTAATACATGGAGATTAATCTCCTGAAAGATAATCACTTCTCATCACAACCTAGGAAGATGCTGTTGAAGTGTAGGCAGTTAGGTACCTCTAGGGATGACTTAGCAATGGTGTTTCATAGCTTTATACAAATGTCTCAATTCACTGAAGTCTAGATTAGCCATTTGTTTCTTATTCTTGGTAATTAATACTTGAGATTAATTAGCTTTGAGATCACTGCAGAAATTGCAGCCAGCTTGCTGGCAGTAAGTAGGCTCCCGGTTTGCTACATTAGATAGCTTTGCTTTTTTATCCAGTCAAATTGCATTAAATCTGTGGTCTAAATAATAAAAGGTCACCTTTTTTTTTGTTTTTTGTTTTTCCTTCTGCTCACAGGTATGACCTTAGTGATATTAGTCCAATTGAAGAGATGTAAGCAGTTGTAATACTCATTTGTCAGTGTCTTATTTAATAGCAAGTTCATGATCCTAGTAACTTCAGAAAACTCAAAAATAAACTACAGCTATATATATGTTTCACTGCTTCTTCAAAGCAAGCTTGCTCAGAGAATCTAGGTAACTACAAGAAATAATAACATGTGAGGCAAAATAAAGATATGAGCAGTTTATTGGGTTTGTTTTTTTAACAATGAATGATTAACGAGTGATTAGGGAACTGTTCATTCAGGATCAATGTCAGCAATATAGCAGACACTTATAATATAGCAATATAGCTGAACACTTATAAAATGTTAAAAAATGACCAAAAATTTGTGAAATATTTTTCTTGACACATCCTCCAAATTCTTGATGACATAGACACATTTAAAGAGCTGCAACTAGACCAGAACCCATCTCTCAAAGGGCACTATAGGATATCCTACTTCCACATACCTGTATTGGAGATGTGGGTGTTGCAGCTTTATTGTAGCCACGTGTTGCATGAACATATTATAAGTTTCCCTGCATGCAGGCCTGCAGAAAAATTCTTCCCATGGGAAAGTGTCTTCTTACTCTGTACGAGTTTCTATAAACAAATCTTTGAGTTGTGTTTCAAGGACAGAGGTTTCTCTTCCCTGTCTCCTGATAGTAGGAGATGGAGGTTTTCCTTCCTTTCAACCTATGAGGTGAAAAGTTGTTATCTCTGATTGTGTAAGCTATTCTAGCATTCCTTGGATGGAGCTGGAAGCAGCTCCGGATGCTCCAGACTGGGCGGATAATAGCCCAATTCTGTGAATTATGGAGTCATGTTAATAAACCATATTTAGCCTTCTGATATTATTGCCAAGAGTCCTTTGTCACCACACGGACCACAGCAATAGCCATGCAGCCCATTTCTTTGAACTTACTGGTGCACACACAGGTGATGAAGATGCCCAGAAAGCCAAGTGTCACCTCAGCCCCCAAAGGTGTGGATCCCCGTGTGCGATGCCTCATACTGTTAAACTGGGAGTTGCTCTTTCCAGCCTGGCAAAGACCATAATACCCCAGGGAGTCTTTGGCAGAATCATACCATTTTAGGTGCATTTCTCTCTTCTCACTTTTTCAAGTTTGAATGATTCTTTCATACCTTGCTTAAGAATGACTCATCTTTTTTGTTTGGCTTTCTTACCCAAAATTTTTGTGGTCATTCACGGACAATTGTTTATTCCAAAAGACATTAATCATTGGTGCCATCAGTGCTGCTTTTAGTTTGTTGAGTGGTTTTGGTTTTTTTTTTGGTTGGTTGGTTTTTTGTTGGGTTTTGGTTTTTTTTATTGGTTGGTTGGGCTTTTTTTGGAAGTATCCTCTCAAACATCTTTGAATATTCCACTCAAATACACTGTTTACATGCACATTCCTATCTTATCATACATTGTTACCCAGGGTGTTTTACCAAGGGAAAACTATTAGTGTTTCTCCACAAAGATGTAGTGCTTCTAGTTTATATGCTAGCATGTTGCTACAAGAGGAGCTTGAACTCAGGCTGCACAGAGATCCCATCTGTCTTAGTGAAATATTGAAGTTTAATGACAAAGGACCCTCCAGATCTCTGCAGACAGCTTAAATGACAGAATGACACCATATATCCTAAATTCAAGCTGTACATGGATGCATGGGCTCTTTTTGTGTAGTTAACCACTTTCAAATTCTATTCTTTCAGGCCCTCTAAATAACAACAATTGCCTGTGGCTTGGTTCAACACAGCACGAGGTGTGTTTTAGTACACAGTTTTTTCCACAGTTTGATATCAAATATGCACAACTAATTTTTAAGGTCATCTTCCAGATGTCTTAGAAGCAGGGAAAATAGCACATAGAAGCAGCTATGTCTTCAGATGTTGAAAGGCCAGGTGCTTGGGGATTTGCTTTCTGCAGTTTTGTTCATGCATATGGGCTGTTTTAAATTTTTTTTTCTCAGTACGAGAAGTACACATATTCGATTTCTTCCCTGTGCTTTATGGCACCTATGATTATGAGCCTATGTAGCCTCAATTTCAGCTGTGTTTTATTTTATTCAAAATATCCAAATTAATTTTACCAGAGTAATGTGAAGTAAACATAAAGAAGAGGCTTCGGTTATTCCCAGAGAATGGTCTGTGGAAAATTTGCAAGTGTAGCATATCTCTTGCCCTGCTTATCCAGCTTCTTGACAGATACTATGTGAAAAACAAACCATCAGTGTACTTCAAGGCATGTGTGTCTTTGTTGTCTTGAGATAATATAATTTTGTGTACTGTGGCCAGCACGCAGTGCAGGTGTGCATGCATGTAAGATGTCTGATGAGAGTCTACCATGGTTACTTTCTGACTTCTAATTTTTCTGGCTAGCAAAACAATAACTGTCATGCACACTAAACTGCAAGACAGGGCTAAGCCTTTGAAGTATACATCTAATTTCAGTCGTCTACAGACTTTCTAAAACTTAGCCAGACCGGTATTATATGACATGGTTTGAGTTGAACTCATGCCCAAGTATGTTAAAAGAAGAAATATTTTATTCCTACTGTATCTACTGGCTCTGTTTGTCTTTCTTTACAGTAAGTCAATTTTGCCAATCTGTTGTTGACTCTTTGGGTTTTGGTCATTTGGTTTTGGTGTTTGTTTGTTTTTTTGTTTGTTTTGTTCTGTGTTTTGGGGTTTTTTTAGGGAGTTTTTTAGGTTTTCTTGTTTGGTTGGTTGGGTTTTTTGTGTAGCTTTGGATTTCATTTGGGTTTTTCTGTTTGTCTTGTAACTGTATTTATTTATTTTCTAGTGCGGTGTGTTTTGTGGTTTTTGGAAGGTTATTTGTTCACTTGTTTGGAGTAGAATGTTTTGGGGTTTTTTTTCAGCTTTTGGGCTTTTGTTGGTTTTGCTATGTGTCTTTTGTATCTGTGTGCGTGACTTAACTTATCTAGCACGTTTAAAAGGATCCAATGAAGGCCAGTGGAAAGGGGAGGAGGGGTCATAGGACTAAACTTCTGGCAAATAGATTTAAAGCTGTAAGAGGTATAAACTTTACATTGTGTTCTCTGAGAAAAATCCAGGTTTGATAGTCCATACAGAACCCTCAGAAATAAAGGCTCAGTCCTTAACTGTCCATCTTCTGATGTAAGACAACAGTTTCTGAACTATAAACATTTTATATTACCAACCACTAGAAAACAAGGATATAAATAAAGGAATAATAACCCATCATGGAGTGTGGCCCTCAACATCCCTTTGCACTAATGTACTTTCAGGCTCTTGATTTAATCTTACAGAACTGTGCTTTTGCACAATAGTTGCTATAATGTGCCTCTGGGCTTTATCGTTATAAATAATTACAACCATAATAACAGAAACAAGAAACAGCAACTTTCATTTTTTTACCTTAGAAAGGAATCTGCCTTTCAGGCAATTTTCTTTGTTATATATCACTTGAAAATCTTTTGCCTCGTTTTACTCTGTCCTCATATTTTCTTATTTCAAATTCATGTTCAAATACTTTCTGTATCTATGTTAATATTTCATTCTTGTAAATTGATTTTAGTGAGCAAAGAACAAGAATAATTTTTATGAGAGAATGTGACATTTCAAGGACATATTTAATCAATAATTAACTTGCAAATCAGAGTGGGCTTTTTTTTGGTGTGATCTCCTCAATTTATTACTCGGTTTATTGTTGTGTATGTAAAAGTTTAAGAAAATTTGCATTCTAGTGCTGTTATGCACTCACTGAGGGATCAAAAGTGATGCAATCAGTCACAATCACTGAGTTTAGTCATGAAAGAGAATCACATGGAAAGTAAAAGTGGTAGGAGGCTGCCTACAAAAATGTAAAGATTTTGCCTGGGCATGCAGGAATAGGTCTAGAGAAGCCAAAGCTTAGCTGAACCAGAAACTACAGAGCAAGTGAAAGATATTAAGAGTTTCTGTAGCTAGCTTAGCAACAAAAGGAGGTGTAGGGAAAATGAAGTACAGCTGTTTAATGGGGCATGACCCCAGTGGGGATGACCCCAGGCCTTTTGGGCCCGTTTCACTTACAGCAGATGACCAGAAGCTATTTCTGTACTGTGGAGAAAGATAGGGAAAAAGTGTACTGTGATGAAATGACTGGCTACAGGAGATGCTGTACACTTACTTTCAGTAAGGCTTTTTACCTAGTTCCTTATAGTATTCTGAAATCCAAGTTAGGTATGGTTGAGCACTTAGTGAATGGATGATAAGGTGCAAGGCTGGATCATTGAGCTCAGAGGGCTGTAAGCAGCAATACGAAGGCAAAGCATTGCTCTGATGAACACTGTAAGTGGTGATCATCAGAAATAAAAATGAGGCCCTTTACCATCACTAATGGTAATGACAGCTATCTGTCACTGAGTTCCCCTGTAGTTCAAATATTCCTAGTGGCCCCAATCTCAGACCTGTTCCAGTCTTATGTTCTCACCTGCTTTGTGCCACTATTTCTAATCCAAAATTATATTAAGGGAAAAACAATTTCCCTCTTGATCCTTGAGGTACAATTATGATAATATCTTCTCATTCTCATCAAATTCTTGTAAATATAAAGCTATAGAATTTATGGGGGTGGAAGGAGAGACATAAAACTCTGTGGATAACAAGAGAATTCAGAACCTCTTCTGTATTCATTAATCAAACTCAGTTTATGATTAGGCAACCCTGTCCTTGTCTTTCCAAATAAGAAATGTTCTGTCGTCTAGTAGGAACGCAAAAAAAAAAAAGAAACCAACAAAGAAAAGCGGTGAGGAAGTGTAGGTTTGAGGCATATTAAGGCAGCATTGGTAGATTTTTAACAAAGATTTGCTATTCCTAGTCCTTTCTAAACCCAACAGAACTGTATAAGGACAGTCAATGTCACCTATGTAATCTGTTATGAGCAGGGAAACTCCTCCAGTTCAGCTCAAAGGATGCCCTGAGTTTCTCTAGCTCCATAAAAAAATTCAAAGGATGTGGAGTGAGTGACACTGAATATTCTTAGGCTAGCTTTATTTTTGTGAATTTCTCACTTTGCAGCCCTTTCCTGTGCCACCCTGGAGGGTTTCTGACCATATTCTGACCTGGAGGAATCATTGGAAGGTACACTTGTTTTGAGAAAGGTGGTTAATTGTCATTGTTGCATATATTGATCTGAGCAAGAGTATATTCCCTTCTCATTATACACACAAGGAGCTCAAGTCTCTGGCAACCTTATGGTATTCCAATTTTTGTACAGTTTTACAGAGAGTTTTTAAAAATATGTTGTTGAAGATCTGCATTTTAATTATGCCTCATATGCCCTGAATTTTAGTTATGAAGTTTTTTGGCATATCTTGTTGCATAACTGGTCACATTTCTGAAACTCTTAGAATATCCTGAACACTGCTGTGCTCCTGGAATTTAGGACAAGCATAGCTGTGTGTACAAAGTTCTAATATCTGATGTACTGAATCAGTAAGTGGCTTGTTAATGTTACTTCAAAACAGCAGGTTTGCTATGCTTGACAAGTAAGTGATTTATTTTCTCAAACCCGTTTTATTAAACACGGTTTAACATAAATACAAAATCCTAGACCATCTTCTCAAAGAATATAATGTTTTATGCATCATGATAGGAATAAATGAAATTTCCTTAGAACTAGAAAAAGTTAATATAATTCCAATGAGGGTAATCAGTAAAATCAGTCTTAAATGAGAATAAAATAATTTAATGATACATTAGAAGGTATAAGGTTTACTAATTTCCAAGATGGTAGTTCATTGTATTCATCTTAATGTTTTATCTCTTGCAGTCCTTTTGAGGAGTTTTAGGGAGGCATATAGCATGCCTAAATCCAAAATTTGGACAAAAACTATTCTAATGCAGATGAAACTATATTTCTAATTATTCATTTTTTCCAAGCAATCTATAAAAGATCAGCTTGAGTCATAAGCTTCATGACAAGAGGGAAAATAAATTGCTCAAGATAGGATGCAAATTAGGGACAAGGTTCAGCTGACTACCAGAATGTGTAATTATATTTTGATATGTCACAGAGTAAGACAGTCTCACTTGATTTAAATTTGTAAACTAAAAATAGTTGACTAGAAAAATGGTAGAGAAAAGGTGTATAAAAACTGGTAATTCTCGAGAAATGTAAATATGACCTTGAAAACTAAATCCAGAGTAGGTTAAATTATAAGTTTCTTGAATGCAATTTTATCTTGCAGTAGTGTTGAGGTGAATTTGTGATTATATATGTTTTATAGATGATCTGGAATATCCATAAATGCATCATTGATGATCTGAGGGAGAAAGATTCTAACACATGACCATCTGAAAAATCCAAAATATCGTGTATAATGTGCTGATAATGAACAAATAATAACCAATAATTATGACCAGAAGAAAATCCCACAAAAAATCAGTGAGACAATTTTTTAAAACAATCTCTAAAAACAATTCCAGCACCAGAAGATTTTAAGTCTTGAATACAGTGTGTAAGCAAAGAATATGATTAAGAGAGTGTGGCTGCAATACTTCAAGGGCTGTGCAACATAATTGGTACTGGAAATTGATGCTCCTAGAGTAGTTCACCCTTATAGTTCTTCAGAACCTGATTTTGATTTATCATTCCTTAGCTATACATTTGTATGTATACCTGCTTACTGAGCATTTGATGGTGTATAGAGATTTACATGCATGACCTGTTTCTGCATGCATTCAAATTGCTTATCACAATGTCGATTAATGAATGCAAATTCAGCTTTTTTTCAAAGTTCCTGATACACTGTAACTCAGCATCTGTGGATGCCAGAGTAATGCTAAGTATGTATGTAACATGGATTTAAGAGAATAATAGCCAAGCAGTAGATCAGTGGCCAGAGAGCAGTTACACTAAAACATTGACCATGAGAAGAGAGGATTTCTTACAAAAGGCGGTGTGGTGACATGCAGAGGTACTCCAGAGTCTCGACAGCACTGTAGCAATAGCCTTTTGGTCCCTCTGCGCAGCAGCACTGATCTGCTGATTTGTATCTCGGCTCAGAACAGCTCTGTACAGTTTGGATGCAAAGGACCAGACTGTATGATCTTCTTTCAAGCTTACAAGAAACAAAACCAGAAGTAGAGACAGAAGCCAAACAAGACAAAAAGATGGTAAAACCTTTAAACAGGACAGGTTGTAGCATAAACTCCTCCACTTGTTACTGGCCTCTAGGTAGGGGAAGATACTTTAAATATCACCTTCTGTTTTCTAACAGATTTGGGGTGTTTTTTACCCGGTTAGATTTTTAAATTTTTATTCATCCATCCAGACTATAATATCATAACTGGGATATAAGAATAAGGCAGGAGACAGTGTTGAAAGCATTGATTAAAATAAAGGTAAATTACTTCCCCTAGTTTAACCTCATTAATAAAATAATTTGTTTTATCAAAGCAGGCAAAGAGGTTTCTCAAGAATCATTTACACTTGGTAAGTATTGACTCTTCCCAAGCACTTTGTCCTTCATATGCCCAGAATTATATTTCAGGAGTACTTCCTCCTTGATTTTTCCCAGGCAAAAAATGAATCTCATTGGTCTGTAGTTTTCTGAAGTTGACACACTGGTCTTTTTGAATATGACTGCAATATTTTCCTTTCTCCAGTTCTCAGATTTCCGTGACCTGTCAAAGATGACTGACATCAGCCATCCGAGGATGTCATGGGTTGAGTTGTCTGAAGTAAACACCATCTTTATCCTCATCCGATATTTTCTGTCCTTCTTTCTGAATCCTTTCACTGAGCACATGTGCCTGGGAGATATTCTCAGCAGACTGATACAAAGGTGGCATTGAGCACCTCATCCTTACACATCTGCTGTCACTAAATCACCAACCCCTTCCAACACTGTACTTGCATACTACTGCAGTGCTAGAAGCAATTCTTGTGGCCCTTGTCATCCTAACAGGTTTCCAAGAGAGCTGTAGCTCTCCTAACAACATCCCTGCATGGCTGAACAATGTTTCTGTTTCTTTTTTTCATTTGAATTCCACCATGAGCTCTCTATTTAGTCAGACTGGCCACCTGAGACACTTGCTTGTTCTCCCGGGAGTCAGGATGGACTATTATTGTGTTTATCTGGTGTCTTTCACAACCTTCTTGAGCATCTTTGCCCTTTAAAATGCCTCTATGACCCTATATACCTGTTCCCTGAATAAGCTGAAAGCTGCTCCCCTTAAGTACACTCTATAGACTCTGCTTGTCTCCTTCATTCTCATCAGGATCTTGAACTCCACTAATTCATGGTTATTCCAGTCAAAATTACCTTTGACATTACTCAAAGACATTGAGTAACATGTCCTCAATCGGTTCTTCCTTGTTTCTGAGCAGCTGATCCAGCTGTATTTAACCCCTGGTTGGTATCAATATTTGCATCAAGAAGTTACCTCTGACAAAAATCCTGTCCTAGTGACCTACCAGAAAATGCCAAAGTATTCCCCCATGAGAACTGAGGTCTGTCATCCAGAATTCCTTATTTCAAAACAACTTCATTCATATCCTCACCCTAATCAGGTGAACTGTAACAAACTCCTACCACTGCATCTCCTTTACTGGCCTGTCCCTTGATCCTGAGTTGTTAACTCTCAGACAAATTGTTGTCCGTCTCACAGAAGGGCTTGCATTCTTCTGAGCTACTCCTTCAGCTCTCCCTTACCCCTTTTGTTGTCTTCTTGGTATGTCTTCCCTGAAGAATGTGAATCCACATATTCTTGCAATAACCTATTTGTATGAGTTGTCCCACTACATCTGAGTAATCAAAATCATGTAAGATATGTAGATATGTAAACATATGCACAGTTGCGGTCTTTGCTGATTGTTTCCCTGGCTGTGTGCATTTCTGTTCATATAGCATGCTTGAGATGGACCTCCTTTCACTCTGTTTTATTACTCTGGAGTTCTCTCCGGTACCTGCCACCTGCCCACTACTTCTTTGCTTGACTGTGGGTTGTAATTTCCTTCCACAGTCAGTTCCTAGGTTAGAGCTCTACTCACCAGGTTGACCAGTCTGCAGGAAAAGCTGCTCTCAACAGCTTTGTCTTCAGGTCTCCAAAGGAGGGGCCTGTGGTCTAAATCTAAAATTGCTGTTGAAAACATCAGCTACACAAGCCTCTAATCAATTTCCTGAAATAACTGGGGCCATACACTATAGTTTGCAAATTTTTGTGATGAACCAGCTATTGAATACAAGCTATGGCAATATCATCATCTAAACCAAAAAGAACACTTAAGAGAATGGATTTCTCCTGTATAGATTATGTGCTGATTTGTTGTAGCTGAGGATTTGGTCAACAAACCTCCAGGCTGCTCCTGTTAGATTAAAAATATATGTTTTTATAATCTCCAAATAACATCTCTATAAACATTCTTGGTTTCAATAGGCACTGAAAAGTATTATAACTTCTCAGGACAGGTTTTAAATCTCACTGTACTTTCTCTTTGAACTAAATTGCTGCTGCTCTTGGGTCACTATATTTCTTTCTTGTGGATTGGGAAGGCGGAGCAAGGGGAGACTTGAGATACTGCTGCCATGTATGTTCAACCTTTGCTGTGTTAATCCAACACTGACTGCTCCTTTTTCTCCCCAGGAAAAACTTTTTAAGTCTTCAAGTACTATAGAGAGCAAGAGGGTAAATATTCTGTAATGACTTTTAGGTCAACAGGAAAAAAAAATAGAAGTTTCTGGGAAAGTTGAAGAGGAAAAAATGAACAAAAACCTGTCAAAGGAAGATTGCTTTCCTTTGCCTCTTGGGCAAAGGTATTCCAGGGGATATTTAATGAAATTGGGGTAACAAAGTTGTATATCAATAAACAGTGAAATAATACACACCTATATGTCACAATTACAATAAAATCATGCATTTGGGCAGATCCTTTGCAGCTCTGAAATCAGCGCAATTCAGTCATAAGAGATTTCTTTTCCAAGAAGAGAGATTTGCGACATTTTAAATTTTTATCATTCCAACTAAGTTTATATTAGAGTACACTAGAATCTGGATATCCAGTAGAGAATGGAATTTATAGCAAAAAATCTAAAAATGCTAAGAAGGCTGCCTCAGTTTTCCCACTTGTAATTTGAGTATACCAGGACAAACTCTATTCAGATTTGTCCCTATGTGGATCAATTCCAGTTGCATGGGTAAACAGAAACATAATTTCAGTAGTTATTTTTCTGTATATATATTCTGCAGGGATGCAGGGGCAAGATTTTTTTTCTATGACTAAAAGTTAATTCAGTTTTCTCAGGAGTAAGGCATGAAAAATTGTGAAACTTGTCACACCTTAGATTTTCCTTATTAAAAAAAACTTCAGGAAGAATTTGATCCATTAAAAAATAAGTGGCAGGCAGATTCAAGGATTACAAATAAACATCTTTAGTCATATCTGATTCCTTTACTTTTTACAGTTCTACTGTGAAAACAAAGTATAGAAGCTGTAAGAACCTGCAATGACTGCTTTCTGGTGCTCAGAGGCACCAGAGAGCTCTCTCATTGAGGCGTGATATCTGATCCTAGCTTTTTCTACAGAAAATCAATACTCTCACAAAGGTGGCAATACATCTTTGGAGTTGGAGTGTGTCTCCTCCGTGTCAGACAGGACACTGTAAGTTCCTCAGGTTTAGAGAGTTAAGAGTTAGGTTCTCCTATCTAACCTTGTGTAGAATGCACCACAGTCCAGAGCTCTGCTTCATGTGTCGCAAACAAACCTTTTATCAAGCTATATGAAAATAAAGGAACTAGTTCTGAATTGAGTAACATAGCAGTCACATGTAGGATAACTTGGTTATCATCTCTGCACTGTGTTGGTTTTCTTTTACAGTAGTAATATCCTTTGAGATAGAAGGTTACCTTCTCGTTTCTGTGTGGAGAAATATACCAGAATTTATCTCTTGACAGATATGGCAGATTTGGCTCTTAATGACATTACTGATGATAGTACAAGAAACTTCAAACACAGAGAGATTTGAGTGATCTGGTTGGGGGAAAAAAACCCTTTTTGTTTTCATCCACAGGTAAACTTCTGTAGTAGTTTTCTTTTAGCACTAGTTGCCACCAGGTTTACAAAAAGCAAAAAAGAAAAAGAATAAAGTTATATTTGTCTGCTTTTATTCATTTATTGTATCCTTTTATTAATTCACTTTGGTCACTTAAATAATGACATTTCTGTCTTTATAGCCTTTCAGCTACGTAGTTAATTAAGCCTCATCAAAATTTCCAGTTTCTCAATTTTCAGTACCCAGACTGCACTTTTCTTAAGGCTAATGCAATTTTGTGTAAATGCTATCTTTTATTAATTTCCTTTTTTGTAAAGGTTAAACAGCATATACTTCCCAGGTTTGTAACTTGTGCTACTGCATGGGGTGTAAGGAGGGTTTTGTTCTATAAGACAGAGTTTTAAAGAGTTCTGAAGAAGTTGCAGTACCATTGCTGTCCAACAATAAACTTTATATACATGCCAAACACCACTGGTGTTCTGAATAATTCTTAAAAGAATATAATTGTAAATAAAACTAATGTACCTTCACATAATAATCTTGTTATTTCCTGCCATATTATATGAGAATGTTTTTTGAAAAACTGCTGCATGGCTCTAAGTTCTTTAACCTAAAATAATACTAACTTGTACTCAGTGTAATATTTGTTATGCATGTTAGCTTTGCGAGTATCCATCTAGGTTTTAAATAAAATTTTAAATATTAGAAAAAATTTAGTTAATCTCAGATCATTGCAGATTAACCTGCACAGATCCTAATGACTCTAAAATGAAGTCCTATGAAGACACAGTTGTTTTCTCTAATTGTATGTGAAGCTGAAGAAACACTTTTTTTTCATGTATTTGGGGGGAAATAGTATTGTGTCTTTTCAGTAATATCAGAAGACACAGAAGAAGTTCTTATTACATCACTGATGCTGAATATTTTAGGTGTCATATTTGATAAAGCAGACATATCCATACATTCCAAATACCCCAACCATCATCTGGTGAGGCCTCACATATTACTCTGTACTTCAACTCTTTTCTACTATCTTATGTTTGTACTTGTGTTCAGAAGTATAAAGTTTGAAATATCAGAAACTTGGAAAATTGTTTGCAAATGCTTTTGGTTTGCTTTGCCATCCATTTTTGTCTATATGAATCTCCACAATCAGGAGTGCACAAGGTAAACACCTGAGTTAAATAAATGACTTCCTCTAAAACCTGTGTTTGTTCACATGTCCAAATAAGTGCTGGAACAGTCTGTTCTAGTGGTTGTAACCTACATAATTCTGCAAGTTCAGCCATGTGTTTCCCGAGGCACAGAGTTTTGGAGTTTAATTGGTAAATTTATTGCAATCTGGATTTTTAAAAATCTGACTTTTTCTCCCCCATTTTCTACTTTTTTCCCATTCAAAGTTTTCTCAGTAGAAGACTTGCAGCAGTAGATTTTCAAGGTGTAATTGTGGTTAGGCATAAATTATTTTTCATCACTTTCTTGGAGAAACATCATTAAAAGCACTGACTATCAGAAAACACTTCCTGAAGCAAAGTTTTTACTTTCTTAGCTAACACAATAGTGGTGTTGAGGGCTAAGGTTTCTGTTAATTTTGTTTCTGTGTGTGTTTGGTTGAGAGTTTCTTAGAGAGAAGGGGATTTTCAATACAATATTCTGTTTTCAGTAGTGGTTAGTATATTTGTTTTGGTAATAGAGTGGAGGAAACAGAGATATGCTATTATTATGGTATTTTTACATTCTTCATAAAAATAATGATACTAGAAATATTATGGGTTTTATTTTATTATTTATGTGAGCCAAATTCATGGGTGCATCCCAAAAACTGATGTCTGACAAAAAGCTATGTTTGATTCAGTGTGAGAAAACACACTTCCATATATCTGGAATCCAGTACATCATAATTTCTTATGATGACTCATAGATGATTTATTAAGCAAAACTATATATCAGTGTCAAACCTCTCAGTTCTCTTCTCTAGGCTGAAGAATCCTACCTTATTTATTGTGTAATTTTGATCACCCTAATTAGTCTATCTTCTAGTATTTATATTCTTATCTATTTAGAGGGGAAAGGCCAGAACTGTGAAAAATCTTAATGATGCACCTGCATCTTTATTTAAGCAGAAGAATTTATTCTGTTTGACAACCCTTCCTTAATTCTAAGCCTTCATTCTGTTTTGCTTTGTTGTTTTCTTTTTTGAGTGACACTGAATAGTAAACTTCTGGAATCCCATCACTGTGAAAGGAAAGACAAGACTTTTTTTAAGTGTTGCTGAATTTATTTTATCTGCAGTCAATCAGTGCAGAAGACAATATTCTGTAACTTTCAGACATGACCCCTGTCCATGACAAGCCAAATTCTCACCCTTAATTCTTTCTGAATGCTCATTTTGATTAGCTGAATTTTCTTTGGAATGGAAAAGTGATATTTAACTTTTATATTACTATTTAATAATATTTGTAGCCAATACAGTATAGCACCTTATAGAAGTTATAGTACAAAAAGCTCGTTCTCCAGCCAGCACGTTTGCATCATATCCCCTCTATTAATTCTATGCCCTCCTAAATGAGCGTGTCACCCTAGATGTATCATTAATTAGCCATCATCATTTCACTGATGACACATAAACATAATCAGAATATTCATCAGGGGATCCAAACTGACTGGAAACAGGCTTAACTTACTAGGATTGGGCAAAAGATGATTCCTTCTTTCTTGCATATAGAAAGCACTGTACTTCAGAGTGACCTGCAGCATTTGTGCATTTTCCTTGCAAGTCTAGGTAAGGCACAAATTAAAGTAGAAATGCACAACTGTTATTGTAGGGTTGTACCATGTGGTTGGTTCTTTATCACACAGAGCAGTATTTCAATCCTCTCTGGAATTCAGGACAATTTTCAGCATAGCACCAAAATATTCTAAATTCAAGGCATACTTCTTGCTCTACCGCTTTTAATATTCAAACATGAAGTTATGTGTGAGTGAGTCTACCATAATTTTATGCTCCTAAAGATAAGGGTGAAAAGATGATGCCTGCCTGATGCTCAGAGGTCAGACTGAAAAAGAATATGAAATCACCTGTTGTTCCAGGGCTCTCTTCTAGTTCAGCACAAGGTGGAGAAAAGCTAAGTAGGTGCCAAGCTGATTCCAGGTACTGTCATCAAGAGGAGATGAAGATTAAAAAAAAATGCTCTGACTTTTGTTCTAGCAACTTATGTAAGATAGGAGACTAGAGAGAAGCTGAAGCAGGTTCAATAGTTATCCAGGTCACCATACACTGCCAGACTAAGGGGTAGATGCTAATTTATGTATTTTGTTCTGTCTTACTAAACCTTAGAATAAATACAGGACCTCCTACTGAAGGCCTTTATTGCCCAGTATTCTGGATTGGATTAATTGGATAATGACAAAGAATTTTCTGGGATCTTAAAATCTACGTCAAAAGCAAGAAATGTACATACATACACATACAAACACACACTTAGCCAAGTTGTCCATCCATAACTTTTTTGATCCTTCTTCCACTTCTGCTTGTGAATTTTTCCACCTCTTACCTTTTAATCAGGCCTAAATAATGAAGCATTACAACACGTGCAGCAGTTTGTGGATCTTTTCAGACTAATATCTTACTCTGATTTCTTCACTTCTACTTGTCAAATATATATTCAACTAACTTTGAACAAACTACTAACACCATAACCTTGCCACAGTTAGAATCAGCTTCATTTTCTGGAATTGTGTAATACAGTTGCTGTGTAAGAAGAAAAAGAGTCAAGAAGATGATTTTCCCCAACTAGACTTACTGCAAGCTATAAAACCTGCAAGTACCTTTGGAAGAAGTAAAAGTGTACACTTTTGTGGGGAAATGGTAGAAGGCAGTATTGCTATTTGGGGAATTCTGTAGATGCCGGAAATCTTTGAGAAGCAGGTAGTAAAAAGACACAGCATTTTTTTTTTCCTTTTGCTCTAGTCTTTTCTTTCTTCTCTGATTGCCAACAGGATTCGGAAAAACTTAACTGCTTCATTATTATTTAAGTTGCTCTCTTCATGGCACTACATTTTGCTGAGTGTGAATTTACCAAAGGAGTAGTAAACATGGTACAAACCTGCTTTTATACTACTTTGGCTTCTTTGCTCCCTCAGTATTATTCTTGAAAGCACAGCTGAAAAGTGTTGGGGTTTTTTTCATCCGTTATTATAACATAAACATGAAAAAGTTGGTTGTTATCCTGAAAATAGAATAGAAATGTGAAAACTATATTTTGCCTATTTGGTTGTTCCAAAACTGTCTTCTCCTACAGTGAATGCTGCAGAAGCCTGCTGAAATTTGCTTTAGTAAGCTTACAAAAAGAGAATACTAATATAAACATTTTTTAACCATTACCTAAATCTTTAGAAACATCACCTTAAATAGAAGCACGTGCCTTATAATTAGAAATAATTCTTTCTAATAAATTACAGTACGATACCATAGATAGCTACAAATGATGCATTAATATCTCCCTGTTTTCAAATCCTTAAATTGGTTTGAAAGTCCTAAAGGGATATATTTCTATCAATTCTGTTCCAATTACTTTACACCTATTTGCTGTTCTTTGTTCCTTTTTTTTCCCAGAGGCTACTCCACACAAGTACAGAATAGGTATTTTGCATTTCCTGCTGCCCCTCCCTCCCCAGTTTCTTGGTGGGTGTATCTCAGTCTTTAAACCAGATGTACTTTAGAAGAAAGCTGTATGAACTGCCTGACTAGAATCCTATGATTTAGAAAAATCCTTTTACCAAGGAATACACTCAGCTAACGCTAGCGCTGCTTTCTTTTTTAGCAAAGGCTAGATGATTTGCATATTTATGAACTATTAAGCATCTTCTATACACTCCCCTCAGGAGGCTCAATAAAGACAAGAAATTATTTCTGCCTAGGTCACATTTATTAATTTCAGTCTCTGCATAAGATTTACAATTTACTGCAACGCAGGAGGGAAAAATGAGGCCAGGGTTAAAGGGGAGCATAAATTGTTTGCTTCTGCTAGTTTATATCATCCTCTCTTACCACTCTTAGTGGCTCAGGAAATTTATTTTATCTTCCTGTAATCACTTTCCTGGTTGCAGTGAGTAAACAAGAAAATACAGATAAAAGACAAACAAACATAAGGTCATGCCTTGCATACTACAGCTAGTATAAAATAAACTTGAAAGCTTCATTGAAGTTACTCATTAAAATACTGCTACTGCTGAAAGAGGTGGAGGGGTAGCTCATTCAAGTGCACTGTGAGAGATCCAGGGTCAGGTGGCAAACTAAACTTTCTCCATAGGCTCGTAGATTCATACATCTGCTTGAGGAAGGAAGAATCTTCTTTGGCACATTTGTTAGAGAAGACTAGGAAATGTTAACTTAAAGCACCTTCAGAGAAAGAAATTTGCGATGTGAAGTTTATTTTTAAAAAAGTTATGGCCAGTTTGTATTCACAAAAACCAAAGCCTAATCTGGAATCTTTCTGTGATGTTTACTCAGAAATTGTATTCAAGGTTTGCAAGGTCTCTGTAGTAATTCTGTATTTTGCATAACACAGAAGGGTGAGAGGAGTTTTGACCTTCGATCCCTCTCCCCACAAACACTTTTTTCACATATTATAACTGACGCAAATCCCAATTTAATGGTTTTTGGAACCTGCTCTTTTAAAACAAACAAGCAAAGACAAAAAAAAAGCTATGTATGGTCCAGACAGCTAAGGGATAAACTCTTTCTTCTTAGATATTCCTTCCTGAGGAGGATTGGTTCTTGATTTACAGTTATGCTGAGATGGATAATTTGATTCACAGCCAGAGAGAACTGGAGGCTTTTATTTCTTTTTTTTTTCCCTGAAATTCTGCATTTATTGTGTTTTTCTCAGTATAGACGCTCTGCTGACATTTTAGGATGTATTAATAGTTCTAAACTTCTTGGAAAAAATAGCAGCCTTGCTGATAATAAGAAAATTGCCTTTCCATAATGGAAATACATGGACTTTTACTAAAGACTTGTTATTTCACTTAATAGGAAGGCTTTGAACACGTTTTAAAAATAAGCTCTTTTGAACAGTAATCAGAAACAACTGTTCAGGTTACAAGTACTCTCTTTCTGCTGTGAAAACAGCTGTGTGCTGTCCTGGGTGACAGTAGCCTCACCTCTATCAAATTTCACTCTGAAGACAGATAAAACCTCAGCTACATCTGCAACTGAATCTGTGGCCAGTTACTAAGGCAGTGTCGTCTTTGCTATTCAAAATACCATTAAATATTGAAACTAGCATGTGATTTAATCTAGTAAAATTGGAATAGATTGTCCAAGAAAGTAAACTGGCAAATGGGCAACCAGTTGAACATGTTATATTTTAATTTGCAGAGACAAAAATGACAAGCAATTTATTTACATAAAACTGTACAAAAGCAAATTAAATTATGTAAATATTTCATAAATAGAGGTGGACTAGCGTTTAATACATTTTGCCATGTTTAGCATAGTTGCGTGCATAGTGACTCGTAATAAACAATGATAAATTGTTCTCTGCTTCACTATCAACATCCAAGTTGCAGAACAATAGTCAATGATTATTATTACAAACAGATCGTACCACACTGAATGCAAGTGCTTTAAAATTTAGGAAAAGTTGTCTGAAAGCATACCCCAGGTAGCTGGTGAAAGTTGTCTTCTTCCTAGCGCTTATGCTCTTTCAGTCAGTAATCCAACTTAACTGATGGGCTTTCATTTCTATTGCTTTTTCCTCTGCTTCTTTTCTTAAGGAAACTCTGTATATTTATCACCAATGAAACAGAAGGAAAAATATTTCATTGTTCAAGTTCCTTACAAGTGTTTGGTGATGGCTGGATTTATGGCAAGATCTTTATCCATTTTCATGATTTTTCTGCTTGACAACTTCTAGGGTAGCCTTTCAGCCAATCATTTCAATCCCATTTAAGTTCTTCCCCCACATAAAAATAATGCTTAACTTTTTTTCCTGAAACTCAGGCAGCAGGCCAGTCAGAAACCATATTCAATAAACATAGTGGGTCTGAGATCTGGAATAAGCCTTAGATTTTAGACCAAAGCTATTGAACTTTCTAATACATATAAAGTTATATTTAACGCATCAATCTATAAAGGTTCCCTAATGTAAAATACATGCAAAGCTCATTTGAGTTTCCCATGGAAGGAAAAAAAAAGATGATTTCTATACTGTACAAATAAAATGTGATGAAGGCTAAAAGCTATTAAAAAAATTGTCAATTTTCCTGGCAACATGAACTGGTGACACCTTGCTAAATAACTATCATATAGACTGATCATATTTTCCAGGAAGCAGAATTAAAAACAAATTAAAACAACCCCAAACCCCACACAAATAGTAATTAAAAAATCCTCAAGACCTACTTAAACCACAGCCTTGTGTTAATAATGCTTAAGACTGGTCCATTAACTGAGTTTGGCAAAAGGCTTGTTTTTAAATATATTATTTATAATTTCTCAGAAAATAAACACAGGTAAATATACAGGTTCAAAAAAGTTGGGAATAGCCCCTTACCCCTCAATGTCCAAACCCAACTACCACTTTACCATAATAATAGGTATAAAAGGCACAGTTGCATATTTTGCATTCACCCTAATTATTTTTATAGCTTTATTTGTTTATTTTTTATACAAAAGCACTCTATTTATGGAGTGGCACCAGATTTAACCTATTTCAAATAAAGAGGAAAAATACAAACACAAAATATATTTGTATGTCATGCCAGGTCAGAAGAGTAATCAGCATATTAATAGTGGCTAGTTCCACAAGAATTACTGTGAATACTTACAGTAGATAGAATTAAAAAAAAAAAAATTCTTTCACACACATTTTAGATCTAAGGAGATGCACACAAGAAAATTATTTCATGACTGTCTTATGTGGTGCAAAAATTGGTGAGTGACTGCTGATCCATTTAATCTGAAGGTCTACTATGACCTGTATTATTAGCCTTGTAGAAAAAGTGTCTAATATATGGAACCCAGCTACCTAATTTATTTTCTTGTGTGTAATATTAAACAAAATCTTATTAAAGGAATTTCTGTTGAACATTTGTGTTATGCAATTCTGTATTCTGTTGAAACGTGCAAGAAAAATGTGTTTACATTACATAAGCATTTTTAGAAGCATTTTTAAACAGGTACTTACAGATTATACAAAGCAGTAACTGCTATACGCAGTCTCATAACAAAGTACTAGCTTGCATCTCTCCATATTACTTAAATAATTAAACATAAAAATGTTCAATCATTATTAATCTTTGATTTTAATATTTTCTTTCTAAAATGTGCCCATTCATCATAACTGCTATACACAAACTAATGTTACTTGAAGAAAGTAAACTTTAGAGAGGAGAATGAAAAGGCCAGTAATGGCACAACCCACTATATGGAGAGGTGAATTCAAAAGATAAATGTGATGAGTTGTTTTGATTTACCAACCTCTACCTTAGGCTGTTTAAGGTTATTTCTATGCAATTCTTCAAAGCAAGAAACTACCCAAAGCTACATTATGACTACAGTTACTAGAGAGCCATCTAGCCATGCCTTCACGCCAGGTTCAACAGCCAGGGATCTGAATGCTTTCTCTGTCCTTGAGCTGTCCTTGCTGTGTTGTTTGATTGTCACTTTTGTCTGAATGTCTGAGCTTGGTCTGTGATTATTAATACAGCATCAACTACAAAGCAATTGGTTGATGTTCTGCATGTTTTGTTGCTTTTATTGCACAAAACCCTGTTTCATTTCCTCTTCCTTTCAAGAAGCACACACCATGATAATTGTTACACCTCTTGCATATCACAGTAGCTTGGACTCCTTTTAACTCCTCTTGACCTCCTAGGTATCATATTACTGTTTATCAGACCATTTTTTACTAATGCTAAATGTTCTGAGTCTTGATATCACTTAGTATTGCACTTCTCTTGGTTTTAATGCACTTGGTTTCAAGAAAGCTTTCATTGTCATCATCTTTGACATAACTGAAGCTGTTGATAAGCTGCAACATTGATGACCAGATTTAGCAACCATGCCTTGCAATCTGAAAAGAAGCTTTTGTATCCAAGTTGTAGTGTTCTCTTGTTACTACATTATCCCATTGTCCACCTTTTTCCCTCCCATCAAGCATTCCCACTAACACAGCTTTCTCTTCTATTATTTTTTAATTTTGATCTTAAAAATTCCCTGGAACTAGCATATGCAGCATATCATATGCAGCATGTGCTGCAATGTATCATGTCATTACAAAAAAAGCATCAGTTCCTTTGGGCATTCAACTGAACCACACTGGAAAAAAAATTTGTCATCTGGGCTTGTGAACTGTACTGCTGTGTAAAATGTAACTGAAGCTGTGTATGAGTACATGTGGTTTTTTGTGAATACATTTATTTCCTAAGTCAAGCCCCAATACTTAGCAGTTCCCCTGATCCATTGTGTGATCTTTGGCCTTTTTGTTATTACAATCTTCCCAGCTAAATGTTAGTCTTGCCCAAAATAATGATTTCAACAGTTCATCATTGCTATCCTATGGTATAAGTGTTAGTAATTGTGTTTACATTGAAATAATCATTACAGAGAACGAGAGAGAAGGAGACAGAGCAAGACACATTTGTTCAATGGATAAAACAGAACCAGAGTTCATGAATCACGGGAAGGTATGCCATGGTTTTGACTGCAGTCTCAGGCTGAATGTATTTCTGTTGCTTCCAGCCTCAGATGCGAGGTGAGAATATTAAAGCTGTGGTCTTCACAAAGTGCCTATTAATGATTATTCCTTTATAATTATCCTATATCTTTATGGTTTCTGAAGGATTGTCCCTGATGGGGATCAGCAATATTCAGATGGTATGTTTTGAATACATTTTCCCTGACCTGTTATCCTCAACAAGCCAGATGACAAACGAACAAAATGAGTGGCTTAATTCATGCTTCTGCAGAGGGGAAACAACAGTGTGTTGTGTTCTTTTTAATCAAGCTTGCTACTATGGGAGGAATTTGCAACCATAGATCTAGGAAAATAAAAATCAGCAAGGGGGAATTAGACATGCAAGTAACAACAATGTTTTCTACATTGTACAGTATAGTCAGGCAGACAGTATAATTACATGCCTGCTATGGAGGCAGAAGTGGCAGGCAGATCTTTTGTCTCTTTGGTGGCCCCCTCTTTTTTGTTTCACATTTTTTCTTAAAATTGTTGTGATTTTAAGACTTTTGCCCCATTTCTTTCTTACATTATGAAAGAACTTTGTTGCTGCTTTTTAGCCTACAGGTAAACTTCTCTTCTAGTTAGAGTATTGACAGGAGATGGCTTGTATTCCCCTGTCTGTGTAAGGGGGATATCCTCTGGATTGCCTTCTTCATTTTTGCTGAAGCTAGCTGCGCTGAAGGTCTCATAGGATGAGGTCAACTTTTTGTTAAGGAGGTTTCTGTTGCGATCACCCATGAGGGAGGCTTCTCCATTGGCCAGCTTTTCCTGACTGCCCCGTTCATCAACAGGCATGAAAGTGGAGAGTTTTGGCTGGCTCTTCTGCTTTCTCTCCGGAGAAGTGCGCACTGGCATCCAGCAGGAGTCTGAGTGGCCATATTCATCACATTCTCGGGTGCACTTCCCTGTTAGGGCTACATCTGGTAGAGGCCGTGAATCTGAAAATAAAAGAGAGTTGTCTTTACAAATTAATATTACAGTGACTTCCATTGAAACCGAGAATCCTTACATTCACAAAAGGTATTTTTAAAGGTCTTGGTAGGGATGTTGCAGTAAGATCCTCAGTAATTTTTTTTTTCCACTTTGCATGTGCCCAGAGGCAACAAGCAGATCTGTACAGTTATTCTCAACCTTAATAATTGAAAAAAAAAAAAAAGCTATTAATCCTCTTCCTGTGCCTGTAAATCAATTTCAGAAGCATTTTGCGTTAGGTACTGAATTAATTTTGATATCTCAAAGACTCAAAGAACCACTTAATTCCATACTGCCAATTTTCTAGAAATTATTAAAAATACCTTTCCTTGAACTTTTTATAGAGAATACTCTGAATTTATGTGGAAGGATCCTGAGACCTTGCACCCTGCAAATACTTACAAACATACTTAACACAACATACTGCCCTGCAAATGAGCAGATCTGTTATTTACAAAGGGACTGAATTTTCATATAATGTAACCCTCTGCTTGTATTTCTGAGGATTGGGCACTTGAGTGGTTAGTCCACAATATGTTACATGAGTTGTACAATCAGTAATTGCAGAAGCATACAAAGCCTCTGCTATGGGTGATAAAATTTATCGACAGTACAAAGAAAGCTGTTCTGTGTGTATGTGTGCATGGTAGGGCATGGGATAAATCTGAGAGCTGCTTAAAGAGAAACATTTTATATGTGACTTGCTATGTTAGAAGGCGTCCTGTTCCTCTTCACTATGTCTAAGTTTTCTGTGCTTGTAAAAAAGAGCTTTCACTGAAAACCAGTCAAGTTCATAGGCCTGCAGGATTGACTCCTACCTGTTTGCAACGCAGGTATATTTAATATTTGTATTTTGATACTTGCATACAACTGAATTTAAAAGCTACCTCAACTATTTTAGGGAATGGGTAAGATTCTTAAACCTTGCTTTTATTCAGTTATAGTGTACTTTATGGTGTAATGGAATAACCGAAACTGCCTACAAAGTAGCAACATGACAAAGTTGACGAAGAATATAAATCAAAAAATAAAATTTTCAATTGTGTTTGATATGGCTTTCACATGATATGACTTATTTGATGAAATATTTAGGTTTGTTTTATAAAAAAATCAATTATTTTAGAAGGGAGCAAGGAACTTCAACATGGAAACAGAATCAGGTACTTCATATGGGCTGTGGCATCTTTCTACCTTCCCACTACAACACCAAAGTTCTTGTGAGCAGTAATTTTTGCCTGTAATAATATGTGCCTTATAAAAACTCCTTCAAAGGCCTGCTCAGAATTCATTCTGTTACTTCTGTTTTGCCATTTGTCTTTGATTTTGGCTGGTAGAGTACCTTCTCAAATGATGGCAATTCCAACTGTGATTTTTTCATAAACTGATAAAAAAGACCACTGCTGAAGACAAAAAAACCCCAAACAAACAAAAAAACCAAAACCCCTCAATCAAAAATTCTCTCTTCCAGAATAAACCATTTTAATTTAAAATATTTACAACAGGTGCTCACAGAGAAAGCGTGTTTAATTTCAACATCTGTGGATTTAATCCTGATAGAATTGCAAAAGCTCCTGAAAGTCAGATTTATCTTCATCCTGTCCTGGGTTTTTTTTTTTTTCAGGCATTTATACATTAATGTAATAAAGAATTTGTTGCAGTATTGTAAAGAGTGTGTACACTATTTGCTACTGACAGGTGTCAACATTTCATAGAATCTATTGTATGTGTTCTGAATACTGTATAAAATTTCATATTTCAATGAAATTTCACTGACTTTAATGAGGAAACAGCCCTGGTGTCTAGATAACTGAGTAACCCTGTAACTAAGATGTGTAAGGCCAGGAGGAGAGAACTGAGTGATTTCTTCTCTTTTTTAATTTTTTCCCCCAATTTATTTTTAAGGCTTTTTCCCTTAGACAAAATTCCCACTTCTCTTTTTTTTTCCCCACAGTGAAGAATGCAATATTGTGAAAAATTATAGCCTATCAGTTTTCAGATGACTGTGTTCTGCAAACTTACACAGAATATGGGGATGGTAACAGGAAAATCCTGTTTGTCAGCTAAATCAGCATTATTCTGACTCTTCCTAATGATAAGAAGCATAATTAACTGCTCAGCTGCCATGATATGCTTTGAGTTTTAAGCAGAATTTTTCATATTTTTAAAACAGGGCTAATTCCCTTAAATCTTTATAAAGTATTAGAACCAGCACCTTATTTCCAAAAAAACCTGGCCATTAAACATTATGCTTGCTTCGAGTATTTTAATTATTACTCTGACATAATATTAGCAAGCATTGATTAAGGCAGTATGTCTGACCTTTATTTAAAACATAAGAATATACGTTTATTGAAAAGATTTTCTTTTGTTCTTTGAGTTTGGGTTTTTTTCCAGATTGAAACAATTAGTATCTCATTATATCTGATGGAGTCTTTTTAGCTCCATGTATTGAGTCTTTTTAGCCCATGTATTGAGTCAGCAATACATGGGTTCATAAAAATCCTTCCTTTGCTGGTGGTCTTTGAATCATGCACTTGAAAATGTGCCATTTTGCATTGTAGTGCTTCTCCTATTACCTTCTGGACAATAATGGAACTCCTTATGGTAAAGCATGAGGACTTAATGTACGATTCAGCCTTATAATGCTGTTTTAAGAAGCAAAAACCTCCAAGTCAGTGTGTTGCTGAGTTGGCCTGTTGGCTTACATGATAAACTTTATCTTCACACCCACAGAAGAATTCAGAGAGACACTGGAATAACAACACTAGCCCAAATAATACCCTGACAGACCTACCCAGGCCCACCACAGGGCAATCAGACCCTCAAAGGTCTGTCTGTCCAGGCCCAGAGGAACACAGAGGTGTAAGAGTAGCAGATAGGAACTCAAAATAGGGATTCAGGAGGAGAAATCACCTCTCTGTTTAATGCTGGGGATTGCTGTCTAGGTATGTACACCGCATTATAAGATACAGGGAAAAGGAATTTGGGATAGCAAAGAACTTAGACGATGTTTAAGGGAGAAACCATCGGGAAGACAAGTGAGGAGTTTAGGTGATAGTGGAGAAAGAGAGATATAAGGGGATAAAAGGGCCAGTCATATGTAAATAGCTTGCTGGGTAATAAGCTTGTCTGGTTTTGTTCTGTGCAGGATGAACACCATCTGTCCTGTTCTCCTATTAAATTCCTTTCTAACTCTTTCCTGGGAATGGGCTCTCTGTTATGAGTGCTTGTATAGATATGGGGGTGTCCACTATCACCTATATCACAGGATGAAAGGCTAGTGGTCTGTCATCCTGTCCAGCCAGAGAAGAGGACAGAATGAGGCCCCGGTGCTGTTTGTGCTCATGGGAGGGCTTTGGGTGTCTGTGATCTGTGTGGACAACTCAGTGTATATTTGGTGTACGTGTGTGCTCTGTGAATGTGCCTACTGGGAATATATGTTTATTTTTGCTTCTCTTTGGACTTGTGGGTATGGAGCAGCAGCAGCAGCCTCATCTCCCGGAGGCTGTCAAACCCAGTGCTATATATTTTTCTCTAAAACACCTTCAGTTAAGGTTTGACACTTACAGTTAATACAGCCTTTTACTCCATTGCTTTCTTGCATCTGTTCTTAGAGCTTGAATCAGTACAGCATTTGAGTACAGATTTGATCTAACATGGTTTGAAACTTGTTGCATTTTATTCTCTCTTCTGTTTAGGAAGACCTTACATACCTAAAGACCTGACATACCTAAAGTAGCAGGTTAAGGGATTATGGTTTCTATACACTGCACTTGATAACAGTGATTTAACCTGTAATTTGGATAAAGTGCCATGCCACTTTAGCTACACAGTAAGTAACTGCTTTTTTGCTAATTCACTGAAACAGATCAACCCTCTTTTACAGAGTAGGGACTCTATGCTCAGCATTTTAAATTACCTAGCCCATGGAGTTTTGAATAATCTCTAAATTTGAAAATAAAAATAAATTTACTCGTGTCCTCTAGTGTAATTTGTGTTGAAACATATCTATCTCTAAGCTAAATGCTTTTTTTAAGTGCTTCTCAGTTTAAAAGTTAAATACTCCAGTAGTGACCCCACTGAGAGCTGACAAGTCTAATGGAATATGACACAGCAAACAATTTGTCAGCAGAATTGGCAAATCATCAAGGAGCAGCACAACAGATTCCTACTGCAGTTACATTTCTGGAAATGAGTTTAATTTGTGCTTAAAATGCCCCTTATTAACAAAAAAAAATCACTGTTAATTGGTGAGAAAGATATGTGATATTTCTTCTTATACTGAAATCTGTAGATTTGGGGTTAGATTCTAAGAGTTTATATAAACTAGTCAAATTCAACCTTTTATCTCCACAAAAAGATCATCAGACGATGTCATCAGAAGGTATCCTCTTAGTTATTTTCAAGCATATCTTCTCATGGTGTCTCTAGATCAGAACTTGACACAACCATTGTAAACCCACTCCTTAAAATACAGATGTTTAGAAAAAATTTTAGGTATACATGTAAATGGAAACTTCAAAAACTAATACTTTTAAAAGATTTCACTTGCCAGACTTCAGCTTGGGAAAAAATTGGAAAACATTAATTTAAAGGGCCTTAAAATCTCCTTTGTAATTGTATCTGATAGAAGCTTCCACCACAAATTTTTAAAAGTTATCTGATAAAAGTTAGGTATTTTTTTAAACTTTAGTAACTATTCATCCAACAAATCCTTACACATTTGCAGCTAATTTCTGAGACAGTGATATGCTTTATGTTTTCCATAAAACTTTGTACAAAAGAATGTAAATGATTGGAGATATTTATATGCATGCTAATGTTCTGCTGATTGTAGCTGACTGTTCCCTTAGGGCTAGTAGGGTTGCTTCTTATCAAAAAAGGAAGGCACCTACCACTGCAGGCTGGACAAGGGAAAGATGATGTTCTATCTCCAGTTTAATGCCAAAGAAACTAACTCAAATATTCCAACCAAGAAGTTTTCCACTATTTTTTCTCCTCCTATTCCTAATCAAAAGAAGTTCATATATTTCATCAAGGACATAAACAGTATTGTGGACTCAGTAGTCAACAAGTACACCTGGAGATTGGAACTAGATGATTTTTAAGGTCCCTTCCAACCCTATCCATTCTATGACTCTTTGTATTACACGTTATGTGCTTTTATTTTACACACACATTGCAGAAATATAGTCAAGAATGCTCACTCTGGCTCCATTCTACACATTTTTAACAACCATTCCTGTATAATATATTTTATAGACCCACATCTAGTCATTACATAGTCCTAACACAGACATGTAAAGAGCTTTCCATTTTTTCATTTTTGTAAACCACACACAAAGCTGATGGTAACAACAGACTTAAGATGTACTTAAGCTGACAAACATTTTGTTCCACTTGTTCCCTGGCAATGGAAAACCTTCAAAATCAAAAGTGACACTATATCTAAACACAATGATTTGAACATTTGCAGAAAGCATTCCTAGCTGTAGACCTTTTTCTTGGAGGAGTACAAATCCATGGCCATATAGTACTACAGCAGTGCAACAGTACTTCTGTAAACCATGCAGCTTGGTCCACTGAGGATCTGAGGAGTCATTGACAGATGAGTTCTAAATAGTATCTATGACAAATCAATGACTACATGCAGATTTTGCTTTCCACATTGACAGGCCCATAATATCCCTGCATGGTTCCATTTATTGAGAACCTGTACAAAGTGCATGTGGAGTAGTTCCAGGTACTGTGAAAAAGAAAAAAAAGAATAGGAACTGTTATATAGTAAAGAAAGAGACTGTGGTTTGGATGAGCCCCATTTTTTCTGCATTCTGTACACAAATATGTTACATTCAAAAGACCATCCAAAATGCAAGTGAAACACCATTATATGATTAAAGTGGAATAAGTTTATATGGCTTTTATATTAAAAGCCATGACTGTTTTATGAGCTGTGTGACCAGGGACACAATAGAGCTCTTAAAGCCTAACAAGTATTGACTACATGATCAGGGAACAATAATGCAGAAAACAGCTGAGAGAGTAGATATTGTAGAAAATCACTGTTTAAGGGGGGAAAAGAAAGCTAGTCTACAGCAATATACAGCTACAACAGTACTGTTGTTGAAATTCTTGCCTCCTAATTGCAGTAATTCAGGAACTGCACCCCAGTTTGTGCTGTGGCATATTCTGACATGCCAAAACACTATAAAAATACTTAAACATGTTTGAAAGCATCAGCAATTTCTTTCTCTGTACCTTAGGCTAAATACAGTTAAACAGCAATTGAACATATCTCAAGAAGCGTTTAGTGCCCCAAGGCTTGGGCTGCTGTCATTCTGAATGTGGCACTGTCGTGTACTGCAGAGATAGTGCATGCCATCTCTAAAACAGTCTTACTGAATAAAGTCAAACACAAATCCACTGCTTGAGATATGCCAACTACACTGAAGTAATGAATATATTAATTGCCTTTGGACTTGAATAATTTCATGTGCATTATGCCTGATTCTAAAATTCCTTTCAGTGCTTAAGAAAGTACTTGAGAGTACAGAAAGGTTTTATGTATATTGGTGGAATGATTAATATTGTGAGACGAGGTATGGCAGAATGATATAAAATAATGAATTCTGAAAATCTGATTTATTTTTAATGCAAAGGAAAAGAATATAGAAATAAAGAAGGAAGAATATAGAATGAAAGTGAGAATTTTCAATACTTTACTTGAAAAATGCTGGACAATAGCTCCTCTTAAACAATCCCTAAAGCCAGCAAGACTCACTGCTGTGATGAGGCAAAAGCCCTGATACTTAGCAGTTTCAAGAGAGACCAGAGTGACATGTTAAAGGAAATGTGCTGCTAAATGGTCCTTTACAAGAATAGAACAGACAAAGAAAGCAATGTCATAGGAAAATAGAAACAGTTAAATGATTCTTTATATTTGAAAAAAGTTCATGCTAGATGAATAAAAGTGAATTAGTGAGAAAAGAAAGCAGATATGGTAGAAAAGAGTACTGTTAATGTACCTAAAAGGCAAGAGAAAAAACCCAAGAGTGGAAACAATCTCTTTTGCATGCCCATAGTGAAAAAGACCAGAAGTAATGTCTTGATTGCAACAATGACAAACCAGGTTAGAAATTAGAAAAAACTTTGAGCATGAATGAAGTAGTAATGGAAGGTTACAGAATCTGAGATGAGTTTTACAGATGTCTAGAAAATTTTTTTCCCAGGATAACATAAACGTAGCTAATCATACCTTGGGAGAGAAAGGATGCACTAAATGACCTCTAAAGTTTCCCTTCATCTCTACAGCTCTGTTGATGTTATTGCCAACTCTCATGTACTTTGGCCTCAATCCAATTCCTAACTGCTTCTAGGTTGAGACTCTTGACTTATACAGAAATAAATCAACCTGAGACAGTGGGCCTTGGGTCAACAAAATCTGTTTTAGAATCCTCCTTAAAATTTTATGGTAATAAAACTACAAGCAAAACCCAGAAATTGTTGGACCATTTAATTCAGACGTTAATCAAAGGAATACAGAAATATAAAGCCCGTAATGATAAAAACACCCTGCCCACTCTCAAGTTCCAACATGATAATTTAGCATTTATAAAACCTTGTTTCCTGAGAAAAAGCACACCCATCCTATTTTACAATTAGTTTCTTCATAAAGTTAAAGAATGAATATTGCTTCTACCTGTAGTGGTGCAAAACATATAACAGCTCTGAAGTCCATTAAACCTGAAACTGGTGTAAGAATCAAAATTTCACAAGTGTTTACATCTTATATGATATTTTGGTTCTGCTTCCCTTGAAGATTACCTGTCTGTGTTTTAGGGAGGAGCAGTCAAATAAGATAATGAAAGTAAAAAGTTTTGATTGTTTTTTTTATTCTGATTAAACGTACTACACCAGTCTGTATAGCTACTTGAAATGACTCAGATATGTAACCAAAGAAATATCACCCAACTAATAAAGAAATATTACCCAGCAGTAATATTCCTGACTGAGTTTCCACATAGTCATAGTTATTTCTATCATAGTTACCTCCAGCAAGTTAAAGTATAGTATTCTTTAACTGTTTCCTGAATTATGGAACAACTTGATAAAAGAAAATTCTTGCCTAAATTAGTGATTATACCAGTTCAATAATATTGCATCTATGTTCTTCAAGGAATCACCAGTATTTCACAACTAACTTAAAGACAGTCTATATTAAAAACAGAGGTATGGGTTTTGGGTTTTTTTAAACACTAAAAAAAATACACACTTGTACTCTCATGGGCCAAAATCATATTGATCTGATGGTCAGTGGACGACAATAGCATAAATTGTTACGACATTATAGTTAAACGAAATCAAATTCAACAGGCTTAATTCTAGACAAATACTAGTTCGATTACATTACAAAATAGGAAAGGCCAGTAGAAACACAGTTTTCTCTTGTTTAAACTGTATTCATCCTGTAGTTCAGACTGTATTATTTCATTTTCTTTCACAAAACCAATTGCATCTATATAATGAGAACTAAGTATCAGCTTATGGGATACCAGTGGTGAGTACCATCCTCCTAATACACCATGCTGAACCTAAATTCCCCAGATTTTAATTTTCTAGATTTAAATGTATTTGCTGCAAGACTTCTTGTAATCCTGTTAAATCCTTTGATAGCCTGATTTACTTCTATCACTGAAATGGCAACATATCCTTCAGAAAAGCAGGACTTACTGTGGCTTCCTGAAGTAGCATAGACATTAAGATGTAGGAAACATTTAAGCCGTCTAATTGTTCTGCCAATCTAATGCTAAGGTATTAATCTGTCACTGTGTCAAATTACATGCCTTTATTTTTTTCAGTAAAATGTGTCAGTGCTTAACAAACTCTGAGCTGAAACAATTTATGGAGCAATTAGAATGTCAGCTCTCCTACAGATGACTTAAGAAAATCTGAATCAAGGCTCAAAAGTCACCATAACTTCCTTGATACTCCTGCCAAAGTGATGGGACTGCAGGAGCTCTAAGGGCATCAGGTAGCTAGCAGCCATTATTAGCTCACCTCAGCTGTTCCTCCCTTTTATTTTATTTCCTGTTGATAAGGATTTAATAATGTATCTTCACATCAGGAATGGACACCAGGTAGGAAAACAAGTGCTCTTGCCACAGAAGATAAAAACACCATGACTTCCCCTCATCTCCCTTCAATTTATGCCTATCTCATTCAACAGATAACTTATTTTTGGAGTTACTCCAAATAATATTTTCTAAGGGATGATAATGAATGCGGCATTGCTTCCACTTAGAAACTGAAAAACATGGGCCCAAAAGATGGCTGGTCTCATTTGGTCTCATGGATATCTCACAAATATCTTCAAGGATATACAGAACTGATAATGAAAATTGAATACATAGAAAAAGTCAGTGACGTGGAGTTTCAAGCTCTTTTTTAAGACTGATATTTTTTGAAGCAATATAAAAGTGCATTATATATGGCTAAGGTTTAGCTTCAAATGGTGACTGATTAAAAGATAAACCCCCATTAAGCACATGACCAGTTAATTGTCATACGTAATGGCAGGAATCAAATCAATAAACAAACAGAAAAGCTGAACCACTTGTGCTTGTTGACTCAAACTATATATACTCAAACTAGAGTTTGGGGCTTCTGTTTGAAGGCTTCTATATTTAAGGATTGGTTCTAAGGGAAAATACTGATTTCTTTCTTTCATATCTTCCAGTGAGTTACTTCTTCTTACAGATTTATCCTGACATGTGAAATAGTAACTTGAACTGATTTTGTTGATAGTACCACTGCATTTGTGAAAATGAAATGCTTCATACTGTTCCACTTTGTGCAGCAAAACGTTGGATTCTGGATCATGTTTTATACCTGCATACACAGAATAAAATATTGTATAGTAACCTATATTAAATAGTAGTGGTGCTTTCATAAAAAGGGAATTACTCAGGTTTCCAGAGGTTTTCTGTGTGACTCATGTAAAGTGTATTTTGTTACAAGTCATAGACTCTCAAAGGTTAAACTTGTAAGTGTAAAATGAGCTGAAGCTCTGTTAATTTATATTATGTTATTTTCAAATGGGGGAAAGAACAAAGTTATCTATGCTCTACATGCAAATGATTACTTAAATAATGTAGAGCTCAGCATGAAGCAGAAACAAATAACTTGTGACTACTTATCTTTTTAGCAACTGTCAAGAGAAAGTCATATTGTAAGAAGAAATACAGCAGTCGTGTGAAGGATCCATTTAACCTTTTGTGTCAGGTGAAGGGAACCTTATCCCAAAAAATTGAAAAAATATACATTTATCTGTTCATGTCATACATGTTTCTCTTACAAATGTACATATAAATTTGTAATTTTACTTAATGCTGTTAGAAGATCTGGATTAGAACCACTGACTGTATCCCTTTGAGCCTGACCTGTGAGCCAGCTGCTCGCCCATCCCATGATGTATTTTTCCAGCTGTAGGCTGGAACTGTTGTCCAGGCGGGCACTGTGAGACAGTATGAAAAGCTTTACTGAAATGCAAAAAGATTACATCAACTGGCTTCCCTTGATCAGCTAGGTGGGTAATATTTTTGTAAAAGGAAATTAAGTTTTACAAGCAGGACTTTGCCCTCATGAAACTGTACTGGCTGTGACTGATGATTGCATTATCCTACAGGTGTTTTTAACACCTCACACAATTAATTCCCCTAAATTTGTCCTTCTGTTATAAGTACCGATGCTTTCTTACTGAGATTTTGCAGGGAAGAGGGAGTTTTTGGAGTTAGGTTTTTGCTGTTGATGTCACTTTTATAGTAAGTATGTGGAAAAGTCTTTACACCTCAAAAAATGAAGAGACAAATATAGAAAGATAATGAATCTCTCAGTGTGATTTATGTCCTGCTCAAAGGGATTTTTCCATTAATTTTTTTATTGATTTTTCAGCTGTGTCTGCAGATTACAGTGAATTAATTGCAAACATCAGCTCAGAATTTTTCCATATTTATGACAGATTCATCTGGGTTACAGTCCATTAGTAATTAAGTATTAAGCACAGCACTAATTCCTCTTGAGCACATATAGCAGAAAGACTGTAATCCTACACACGAATCATAGGGATGTTATATGAAAAGAGGTTAGAGTATCAGTGCTTATGTCAGGATGGAAAGAAACAGTACAATGAGAATTTCTTTTTCCTAACAATATAAAGTATAGAAGCAGTTTGAATGAAACAAAAAAAAAAGAATGAATGAAACAGAAGAAAAACAATCAAGTGTTACTTGCAAAGTCTAAGCTTGTCAGAAACAGTAGAGTCAATCCTTCTTGTGAGAGGTAGAATCTAACTACCTCTGTTAGACTGCAGTGTGTGTCGTTGCTATTTGACCATAATTATTACAGTTGTAGGTGGTAAAGAAGTATAGGTCTAACTTTACAAATAGAGCTGTGGACTGATGGATGTTAAAGGCAAGACTGGACTAGAACAGGGTATCTAAGCAAATCAGTCAGGAGCTATCTCTCATCCCTGTGATGAAGATACTGGGCTTTAGTTTACTAGGTAACAGTGTCTTCAAATTTCCTGAGTCATTCAGTTGAGTTGAGCATACTCTGCAACAGATTTCCTGAGATATTCCTCCAAATTTTGTGAAATATTTCCCAGTCCCAAAGTAGAAATGGAATAATTTTTGTCAGAAGTAACTGCAGTGGAAGTACTTTTTTAGTAAATCAATTCTATTTTTGTTTTAAGAATGTTTAATATTGCAATTAATATCCTCTTATGTTGTACAGCACAATACTAAAATTAGTCAGTATATTTTTGTTTAATGTGGTCACCAAAGTATTTACCATACCCATAAAACTGTAAATCTCAGGAAATACTCCATTGTTCCTGTGCTTGTGACATCTCCAGTTTTCTTAAGATGTGCAGTTTATATACTTTGGGCTACTGCTTCAGAGCTAACATCTACTTTTTCCAGAATAAATTAGAAATTTTCCAGCTTGTTCCATTCCTTTGAATATCAAGAAACTTTTTAAATTATTAGTTTATGCTTTCACTCAGACTTCAGTAAGGATGACAATGTTAGGCTTGCTTCACTGGCAACGCATGACTAAATTCTTGACAATAGGTAGGGAAAAAAACCCTAATTAAGTCTGTTAGGATAGCATAAAACTTAGCCAAGCAAAACATACTAACAGTGAGATTAAATTATCTTCTTTTTAAGAGTACATATGCAACTGAAAAAAATTTAAATATTAGTGTTTTAAATTTATTGACTGGAGATGAGGAAAAAAAAATAATCCTCTTGGTTATTCCTAGTTTAAATCCACAGCCTACGAATCTACCCAATATTAATTGGAGTTGTCATAATCAGTTAGCAGCTGCTGGACTATTTTGGAAAGCCAAAGAAGACACTAAACACGAGTGGTTAAAGGGTCAAATGTAGGATCTGGACAGAACATAAAGAAATGGAAGATGAAAAAAAAATGAAATCTGTAGATTTCATCTAACTTTAAGGACGTCTATTGTTAAAGCCAATAAATTAATGTGGTATTTTGGCAATTATTATTTCAGACAAATTTTCAATAAACTGTTAATTCACATTTATTAAATGGTTATTTCCCACTATTTCCCCCATGATGTATCATAGCTAGGCTGGGTGGTGCATACTTTGTACAGGCATTTTCCTTTCAGGCCATTCTGAATATGGTTTCCTGACAGAAAAATGTTTAGTAGAAAATTGTTCTCTCTGCAGTGTTTTAGTCTCTGGCTGCTTTCTGAGATCATAATAGAGATGTCAGCTGGGACTGTGGTTGTTGTGAATGTAAAGCATTGTGCATTGAAATATAGATAATTTATTCATGTAATAGTTTCCATATTGGCTGGTACAATGGTTTTCTACTTGTGTCTCCTATGAAGCTGCAACTTCAGGCAAAAAAATGTGTACCAAAATATCAATCACCTGAACCACTTTTATTATCAGATGAGGAAATTATTTCAGAATTATTCAAAAATTATGGCATGCTCCTACCAGAGCTGAATGAAGTCCTACCAGTAACTGCACATCACACTTGGATATTTCATGGACCCTGTACAGTAATGAGCAGCAGAGAGGGCTGATGAACATATTTTATGCCCTTTTGTAAGCAAAGCATTTCTGATAGTGGTCCATTAAATTAGATCTAGACTAAGCACAGCAGATAACCCACAGTCCACAGTGGTGGACACCAGTGATTAGTTTATTAAACTTACACTTCAACATNAATCAGAGGTGAATGGCTAGCTAGCTAAATTTTAAAATTATCTATTCACTTTCAAGTGATACAGATAGAAATCAAATGGGAAAAACTAATGTGTTCTTAAAATACTTTGACAAAAATACTTTTCAGCTATAAAATTAACATTGATTTTATTCTGCTCTTTCCGTGGAGGTATTTTGAGACTCCTATTTTTTGTTAGACTGTTTATGTATACTCTCAACTCTCTTTCCAGCCAGGTGTGTGAAAACTCGCTATATATGTAACAGTGCAATAAACAACTGAGCAAACTCTCAGTGCATGCTTCACCCTACCAGACATGTGAACTGCCATTACATAGATCTTGAGTGTTTTTATAACTATTTTGTTCTGCTGCAAGCGTATTCTGTGGAGAGTTTTCTCTGTTTCTATTTACTGATGCTTTTAGTCACTGAAAGTAGAGGAGGTACAGAAAGAGGTCAAAATTGACAGCAGAACTGAATCAGGGCTTCTCATGCCAATGAAATAATGAAAACCAGCACTGTTCTTACAGCAACAATAATGAATATAAATAGACAAAGCTCTGAACAGCTACTGGGAGAAAGAGAATAAGGCATGCATTTCAAGAAAAAATCTTTTCCTGCCATCACAGATAGCCTTGTGATCTGAATAAATTAGGATGCCCTTTAAACAATTTTCATGCTTCAAGAAATGTCTGTGAGAGACAGGTCTTCCTCATTTTCCTTTAAGGAATCAGACTTAATAGGTTGAATTTTTAAGTGTATTTCCTACACTTATATTTTTCATGTCAATCATTCCCAGACAAAACCTGTTATCTCATCTTTGACAAACTTCAATACTTAATATGAATGCCTTTTGCCCTCCCTGGATTTGTTGATTCAAGCACACATATCTCTATATCTCTACAGATAACATTAGCAGAGTGCAAGTGCCATCTAAGTATTGTCACTAGATACAAAACATTTGTCCAAGTCTTTTTCCTGTTTAAAATTAAATGTAAAAAAAATTAATTAAATTAAAATTAAATTTAAATAAATGTGTAAATCTGCACCAAAGTAATTTAATGAAATAGCTTTATCTATCTGATTTTCTTCCATATAAAATGCTGGACACTATATTTAAGGAAAGATCAAAAAAGCAAGTTTTTTTTTTTTTTCTTTTTTCACTGATAGCATCTTCCAAACCCACAAGATTGAAAGTCGTTGAATAGGTGCCATATAATTTAATCTCGAGAGATTAGGACATTTTTGTCTGTCACTGAGTGATTTTATGGACCTAATGTATTTTATATCACATCTGTTTGAAACTCAGAAGAGAAATATCTTGCCTCTCATTGAAACTATTTGAATATAATTACATCTCTTTCTGGAATAACAAAATAACAATTTGTTATGATATTTATTAATGTCATAATGATATAAGAGAACATTTCTTCTGTTTAATTTACAATAATTTTGTTCATAGGGTGATCTTAATCTGAATTAATATTTACAGACATATCTTTGATTTCAAATTTTAAGAGGTAGAACTGATGGAAAATGAAGAAAGATCAAATTTGGAATAAATTTTCCTTGCTAAACAAAGTATCATTTATTTTCTCTTTTGTTAGATTCATTTATTATGCTTCAGTCCATGAAAATTTGTCAAGCTGCAGGCATCTCATGTGCTGCAAAGCAAAACTTATTCAGATTTCTACAATAACCTGTATTTTGAAAACTCTCTTAGGATATTTAAAATTGTTTTAAAGATCTCGGCCACACAAATTTGCCAAAAGAATTATAAACATCTATGAGAATTTCTCTCTGATTCAGTTTTACCTAATTTGTCTTTCAGGGAAAAATTATACACACCTGAGGGATAGCTTTCACAAGATGCATTACATCACTAGTACATAGGATTTAGAAGTTTGGTCAATCTAGCTTCATTTAAATTTCTAAAAAGCATAAATATTTTGTTTTTTCAGAGACTAACTTCATACTGCTCTGATATTCTTTGAATAAATTATTTCTGTCATCAATGAAAAGTGCAAATTCAAAATAAACAACTAAAGCTGGTGGCATGCCAAACATCTGAAATTAATGTAAAGTATGATCCAGATCTGTTCCAAGGATAGCCACTGAAAATTTCAGTGCAACAGAAAGACAAGATAAGGTCTCTCGAGATTATATGTTTTGTGTCGTAACTGTTATAAAGCAGCTGAAGATTTATGCAACTTTAAACCCTTTTCTAAGACACTGACATCAGCAGCATATCCAAAACATAGATAATTTTTCTCCAAAAAGTTGACAGGTACATTAAAGATGGTACCAAAATATTTGCTATATTTCACTGCATCTCATCTATTAAGTTTACATGGACAGAGATAATAAAACACCATGACAGAAAATACAATTTAAAGATGTGCTTGTAGCCTGTCATATAATTACTGTATAATGTATTTTTCAGCTCAAAAGTGTAAAGCTTTTGAGCAAAGCTGCTCAGCAGCAGCATGTGTGTTTTTCTGACTGAAGAGTTTTAGGTTAAGTGGAACTCCTTTGAGGAAAATGAAAGATTGCTTGATTCTCAAGAGTAACTAAACTCGTTTAACTGAGAGAATTTTCTCTGGCTCAGAGGGGATTCTGTGCCCCTGCCTCTAAATTTGTAGGTGACAGAATGAGACTTCAAGGAGATTGTAGAGTTTATTCCACATAGAAATCTACTGAAGGTTGCTTGACTACATAATGTGGAAAGAAAGGATATTAAAGAGAAGAGGCAAAATACATATTTCAGATTTTTATATTCTGTCTAGCTCATAAGATCTTTTTTTCACTATTAAGAACAGTAAAAAATTGTTAGCTTATTACATAGTGTTCTAATAAAATAAGGCTATAGGGAATATTATTGTTTTGACATCTCTTGCTGTGTTATTTACCCAGCAAGTCTCAACAGAGAAGGTTATCAAACAAAAATGTAAACAAAGGAATATTATGAAATCAACAAGTACGAAATTGTAAAGAAATAGCACAAAAAATGAAACTGAAGCTACTTATGGAGCTTTGCTTTACCTAGGGGTTGCATACGTAAAAGTTCAGTCACCCAGAAACATAGTGTGATGAAAAAACAAAAATTCTGGTCTCACTAACAAAGCTTTTGCTTTAAAACTGCAGTGATTAATTTGTCAATGCTAGTATAGGATTCAAAAAGATTAGTGTAGTAGAAACTTGGTCTAACCCTTAGTCACAAAGCATTGTTGCACATAGCATATAATTTTTTAGGAAAAATGAGTTCGTAAGACAGATGTCTGCTGTGACATCCCATTTTACAAATAATGTGTTTCATCCTATGAAACGCCAATGGCAAGTTATGTATGCCTACATGTGGGTAGAACAAAACAGACAGGCTCTAGAAGAGCACTGTATAATATGAGATTGCAGATAGAGAACAAAACTAAATTTTACAGAATGGGAAAACTTTTAAGTACTTAAGATGAATTTTCACCAATTTTCTCTGCCTGTTATGAAACTGAAATACAAACTGTGTACTACGGTTTGTACTACATGCTATTCTACTTTGAAATTTTTTCTGGTCTTCTAGGATATTTTCTAGCTATTATTTGGATTGGGGGATATTATTTGTTGGGATTTTTTAAAAAACAGAAAAAGAAGGCTAAGAAGAACATGAAAGAGGCATTTGTGTTTATAAAGTATGCATACTTTAAAAAAAAAATGAAGGAAAGAAAAAAGATGAAATAATTAGATTTGAAACAAACTCAACCCAAACAGAAGATAACCAATTATAACGAAATTTTTGTAGTGTTTTGAATAGGCATTCCACTCAGTAAACGTGACTCAGTCTGAATACTGTAATTACTTGCTTCATGCTTAATATTCTGTTGTTCATCAAATGAAATTAAAAGCAAGCTAACTCTAGGTAGTTCTGCAGATCTGGCTTAAAAAGAGAAGTTTATCAGTAGCTATAGTTCATTTTATCTCAAGAAAATCTACCAGGTTATCAACACATCAAAGGACTTGCACTGCACTTCTATCCTACTCTGTTTCTAATTATGACGTTCTTCTCTCCAGGAAGCAATTCTAAAAGAACTGAAACAATTTATTTTAAAGGCTACAAACATCAGAAGAATTCTGTGTCATACATCCTGAAATGCAGAATATCTTAGCACCTCACAGCTTGCAACAGGCACATACACAACCCTTTTCTAGGTACAGAATCTCTGGAAAACAGCTTTTCAAAGTAACTTCTGAAATTAATTTCTCACTATTATTAACTTCACAATCTTATGTTAAAAATGAAAATAGTATTTTATTGACCAAATGAAATTTATTAAAAAGTATCATTCTCTAATATCTGCCTAAGACACGTATTTTGAATTTCCCATATTTTAAATAGTGAGAAATAACTAATGTTGAAAGTAGAAGTAAAATGAACAACACTTTTTTTGCCGTATGCATAAAATAACTTGTGTGGAAGTGTTAAGGTGGGGAGAAAACAGTGTCAAGCAAAACAGACATTTTCAGACTTTTTCTATAAAAAGTTGTAGTGTCTCACTTTGGAAACTATTTCATTTGTTCTGAAAGGACATGTCTTCTGAGCTCTGCTGTGCACAACAAAGTTAAAGAGAACCTTTTATTTCCATAAAGATGCGTCAGCATATTTCAGGAAACAAAAACATTTATGACAGTTTACATTATTAGATTTCTGTACTATACCCTCTGCCATGACCTTCAATACAGATCATCTGCAAGATTTTGATGTTATTGTCCCAGATTCAGAACAAATTGAAATAGTGCATAGAAAATATTCTGATGTACAATGGTCAGCAAGAGTAACTTAGGAGAAAGCTGCTCTGACAAAATGTGGTGTTTTACCTTAATCTAGGTACAGAGCTCATATTCCCAAAGTGAGACCTGAATTGCATTTTTTACTTTATTTCTTAGTTATGCAGCTAATATTTCAAGTCATTATGCCTGTGTCCAAAATTGAGAGTTCATAAACAATTTGACTTCCTCCCAGGTAATGTCATGCAAGCATTCTCTTATCTTATTGAATATGGGAGAGATCAGGAGCAGGCTCTACATCCCTTGTTGAATGATAAGCGCTCAGCTAGAAGAAGAGGTAGGGACCTGTGGTGAGATTTCAGAAACCATATTTCTGTCCCTGGTTGAATGTTTAAAAGGCCACAGAGGGAATGTCACTTTGCTTCCCTCCCTTGCCATAGCTCCTAATAGAGACTATGCAGCACATAGCTACAGAATGATGATGGCTCCCACCAAGAAACGTTCTAGACAGGAATCCCCTTAAACAAAATATAGTACCTGCAACTTCCAAAAGCCTGATTAACTGAAAATGTCTGTGCTTCTACTCCGAATTTAACCTATGTGCTGGGGTCATGTGTTAAGGGAGCATTTAGAACTTAACTGCTCTTTTTGGCCTCATGTCTCAATGTCCCCAGAGCACAGATTTCCAGATGAAATGGTTTTGTAACTGCGAATCTCAGCTTACATTCACAGGTAACTTTGTGATTCAAAACACAGAGTAAGGTAGATGCAAGAGATTAGCTTCATGAAACTTCTTCTTAGGCACATCTGCCTATACCCCACTGCCAGAGCCAAAAATAGATGACCTTGAACTTTCCTATTTGCCTTTACAAACCAGTCAAAAAGATTTGTCTGGCATCAAAACTGTCAAAACAGTGCTAAGGTTTTTAATTTGAAAATGGCAAAGTCTAGAGCTGCTCTATGACACAAATCATAATGCTGTTAATTAAACTCTAAAGCAAATACTAAATTTTGAGCTGCAATAATTACCAACATTTTCTCTAGGGCTCAATATCAAGTACTTATTTCAATTAATTAACTGGTATGACACCTTCAATAACATCTCAAAAAAAGAGGTGGTTAAAATTCAGATGAATTTATTAATAAAATCTTTGCCCCTCAAAAGACTGAAACTTAGCTTATTATCACCTTGTTCTCAAGCGATTAATAGCATGAAGTCCATAACTATCATCTCTCTTTGCGAAATATTCAATATTCTGCAATAAAGTCACTTAAATTAAATATGAGATGACAACTGATTAGAGATCTGTCAGCTTGAGCAGGAAGACTTGACACTTTGTTTCTAGCTGAATTTCAAGTCTGTTATTTCGATAATTGCACAAATGAAACTCTTGCATATTTTTCCACAATATGAAAGCTATGAGCAAATAAGGGCTGTCATTCATTTGTTAACATGATCTAAAAGTAACACAATGAATGCAAAACATTTGATTGGCCAACTTTTTCTTCTGTGAACCAATACCCTGCTGCTTGCTAGACATTTTGAAAGGCTCTGAGGGATCTGCATCCATCATGATGGCTCATGAAAAGCAATTGTTCCCCTGCTCCAGTCATCATCTACTTTCTTCAGCTCATCACTAGATTCCCAACAATAGTCAACATCTCACCAGTGTAATTAAACATGAGTTGCAGGAGCATTAGAAGACGTCTGACTGAACTGATATTCATTTACTATTTCCCATCAATCTGCTAGACAAATTACATCAGGAGTTTCATGACTTTAACCCTTCAAATTTTGTCAGAGAAAATTTAGTGCTATTTAGTGCTATCAGTCAGGATGTACATTTAAACCTCCATAAACATCACTAATTCAATTACTTGCAGGCACTGTAATGTCAGTATTTGATACAAATAAACACAATAAAGCTAATATTTGCAAAAATACTTAGACTCAGTTTCTCTGTCCAGAAGGTGCCACTATGATCTTTCAGATAGTTCCTTGAATGAATGAAGCTTTTCCCTCTCCCAGAAGTAAGATAAAAAGTACGTCTTCTAGAAAATAATACAGTTTAGACTCCAAAAAATGTTGAGTTTATTAAATCCCTCTGGTCAACTGTTATAATTACCCTTACTCTTCCTCTTTGGAGGACCTTGTTTTGTCTATGTGTACCAGAAATATACAAAACTAGAAAAACCTGTCTTATCATAGAGATATACCTATCATAGTACCTTTCCCCTTTCCTCTTTACTTCCTTACTTAATGAAGAAGCTCCGCTCTTCTAAAAAATTATCATTGCTGAAAAAAAATCAGTTGTAATGTATTTCCCTAGGTTAATAGAACGATCTAACCTGGAAAGTAATTTTGAGACCTTGGTGCAGTTTTCCAGGCTTTAAAAGTATTTGTAAACAGACAAAGATGACATTGTTGGCTGCTGTTTTATTTCCAAAAGAACTCAAGGTCTTTAGAATACTTTTTTTCCCTTAAAACCAAAACTTTCCTCCCATTTGGGAAAAATCAACATTTCAATGGTCCATTTTATCATACAAACCTTCTTGAAATACTTTTTCAACTTTTATTTGCACAAATTGTTTTTTTCTATTATTCTTACTCCTTTATTGTGTCTGAGCTTCACCATTTTACCACAACAGCTTACATGATAGACAATAGACTTTAACAACTCTTAAATCTCTACCATTGCTCTCTACCACCAAGTGAAAAAAAAAAAAAAAAAAGAGAAAAAGCAAATAATAAAAGGAAAGGTAGTGGTAGTTTCATCACTGGTTAGTCTGAAAGCCTTATTACACTGTTACTATACTCATAGTATAGTGGATTTACTATAGAGGTTCATTTATGAAAGGCATGGTATCTAGACACTATAATTACCTAAAAATTGATGCATACCTGCCTCATTAAAAACCCCAGAAATCGAACTCTTTTTTCTTTTAAATTCAAATTTCCTTTAGAACACCCTGTTTAAATAAAACACTGTTTTTGCCTGTGGACATTAACAGGTTTGCTTTCTTTCAATTTCACTGATTAAAACATAATCTGCTGCTTAGAGCAAATAAATACAAAATGCACTTTTCCAGCAAATAACAAAATTGGACAATGAGAGAAAAGCCATTAAAAGCTTTCAATTCATAACTAGCAATTAAGAATTATTTTTCTCGTTTAAATAAATAAATATTCTCCAGACAGTATGCCGAACATTGTGGTCTCACATTCATTTTTATCAGTTTCTAGACAAAACAACCCCTCTGCCACAAACACGTTTCAGCTGTATTATAGCACATTAAATAATCTGCATTTTAGTCATAATGTTTAGTATTAGGTTGTATAAACATAAAAAACCTTTTTCAAACAATATTGCTATCAGATTCTCTAAAACCATGTGGGGCAGTATCATCTGACAGATATGAAATCTAAGAACAGGATTCTCTCTTCCTGTACTAAACAAAATCACAAGCAAACATGCTTCACAACCACACTTTAAATGGCTCTCTTTTGTCCCTCTACCAACAAACACACACACTTCCTATAACCTATTTCTGCGTTTGTTTCTAACTTTTCTCTTCGCTGGCGTATTTTTCGCTTGAGTTGGCACCAGTCAATCAGTACTTTTGTTCTTCAGCTGCTCAAGCGGCAGCGACCAGGGCAGCCACAACAGACACAGTCCTGGCAGCTCCTAATGTGTGTCCCTGCCTTTTATTCAGATGCTATTTACACAGTGTTTACATGTAGACCACGTAGATTTTATAAAGCTCAAAGCTCGGATTTTAAATGGAAAGCTTATTAGGCGCAGGAGTCTCTCAAATTAAATCATAGTAAGTAGCTACTTAAAATGCTTTGGAAGATAGAATCCAGAGTAATTCATTTTTATACACAAATAATGTTAATTTAAAGAAAAAGAGAAAAATGGAATAGGAAATTTAATCAGTGAGATGAACTGGACACAGGAGTTTCATTGCTACACCATTTGTCTACTGTAGAAAAAACCCAAATCATTCTTGTCTTAATTTCATCATGTATAGGTAATTGTGAGCATACGGAACAAATAAAAGCATGAAAGCAATTTCCTTAGCTAAATCTCCAAGAAACATATCTTGAAACGGTACAATATATTTCTACTGTTAATTTTTAATTTCTCTCCCAAGAATTCCAGTCAAACCAAGCTGGTCTGTCTTAAATGTCAAAAAGTTTCCTTTCTGTCCCAAATTTTTATTTCCTTCTTTTTTATCTTTTGATCTTTTTAACATGGGATGTAGGAATGTAGAGTTTCAAATCTACATTTTGTCTCAGACATGGAAATTATTTAATGCTGTGTGAATTTCACCTATAATAACATGGAATTCTGCCTAGCAATTGAACTATGAATTTTATTATCAATATGTCCATTAAAATATTGTGTGTTTCTATGAAATATTCCAATTAAGGTGAATTGAATTTGCATTGTACTGCCTCACAGTTTGTGCTGAACTCATCTTTTAACAATTTCCTATCTCCTCTTCAGTCTGCTTGTCTTCAAGTTCTGTACCAATAATATAAGCTTTAGGAAAACATAATCTCCTTATTCCATATTTACATTGCAGCTGTCTCCTCACTCTTTCTCATCCAGTATTGCACAGTATTCATTTAAAACAGACATAAGTGCACATCCTGTAAATGTGACCCTGCAACAACCCCCTGAATCCAAGAAATGTTTGCATCAATGTCATTTTATTCGGAGCAGAATGCTACTAGCAGAGTTACCATTTCACTGTGGCCTTAGTGCACAGAGTTCACAAATGTAAGCAAAAGACAAGATATTACAGGCTGAATTTGAAAAATCTGGTTTCGACTGCACTTCAATTCTCTTTACTAAGATTTGAAATGTTCTTGGAACATATGTCTAACAGCGTATGAGAAGGTTGAACAAAGAAGCAAAAACTTTGATCATTAAAGATAAATGAAACAAGTTTTTAAATTTCTAAATATTTTGTTAAAAATTTTAGTTCCACTGTGCTTTAAGATTTTTTGCATTACTAATAGATGATATTTTTGTAACATTAAGGTTTCATAACTGATAGTATTGAAAAAATATTGCCTTAAAATTGGGATTATTAATTCCAGATTAAAATTATTTTCATCGTTCCAGAGCATGCCATCATTCCAACCTTATTTATCAAATTATGTTTTTCTGCATATCCTTGTAAGTAAAATAATATCAAAAATGCTGGGATGTGCATAAGCAATCTTTTAACATTAACATCCTTCAACACGGTTGAACATTCAAGGGAATGAGGTAAAGTCTATTTACTGTAACACACATCCTTAGGAGAAGAATGAGAGTATATTAACATTAGGTTCTTTTTTCGGTGACATCAACTGATTTTTTCACATGTGTAATTCAGAGCAATGCCTATGAACAGTAGTGTAGGAAAACTCTTATTTTACACTGCTCTGGAGACGGTGGTTCAAAATCCAGTACATAATTAAATATATGGGATGGATGTAGCTGAGTGGTTAATGCATGTAAAATTTCCTTTGACAATTCAAGTTTAAATTCACTTTAGTTCTTATAAATCTTGCAAGAGTATAATTGACTTAACAGCACAGCTAATACATTACTTTTATTTCTGATAGCAAACACTGAAACATCTGGGGAAGACTGGGTTTTTGGTTTGTTGTTTTTTTTTTCCCTAATCTTTCTAGATGTAGCCATATGTGTAAGTAGTTGATGACCTAAAAGAAGGATCTGTTAATTTCAAGACAATAATTGCTAGTAAAATTAATTCTGACACTATGACACCAGGATCATAGGTAAATAAATTATTGTGTTAAGAATTACGTATTTTAGGGCTGTTACACATTAATTTTCTACATGTCATTTAATTAACAGAAAATGAAAAAAGAAAGATATTGTCCTCAAGTATAACTTCATATTCTCTATTTTGCTGACCTGAATCCATAGTTAGTTCCATTGAAACTGAGTGGCTTCAGATTTCCGTACCTTCTTTCTCCTGCTCATATCAATTACAAATACAATCTTGAATTCAAAATTAATTTTCCTTTTTCCTTTTCTTTTGAGAATTTGTCTAGCACTTTGACTACCTATGAATAAATTATTTATATACATGCAATTTCAAATTTTTAGTGTTATAGTACATATATTTAAGTAAATATAAGTCAAAAAATGTCAATTTCCAGATACTTATTTTAGAAAGTAAAAAAATACACACATACTATAAATAAATAACAACAGCAGAAAAAAACACAAGCACCAAAAATTTTCAAAAAACTCCATGGAAAGCTGTGCTGTTTTAGACCAGGGTAGAGTTAATTTTCTTCACAGTAGCTAGCACGTGGCTCTGTTTTGGATTTGTGCTGGAAATTCTCTTCCTTTTCAACAGTTTCCCACAGAAATCCTAAACAGCCCCATACCAGTTACCTATACATGAAGAAAATTTTCTCTACCCCAGCTAAAAGCACCACAATAGCACAAAGATGTGCTAGGCTTTGCTTTAGCTATTGAACTGTATTTATTTCAACCCAGGAGTTTTCTCACATTTCCTCTTCTGATCCTCTCCTCATCCCACTGGGGAGATGAGTGAGTGGCTGTGTGGGGCTCGGTAGCCAGCTGGGGTTAAAACACAACAAAAGCAGAGAAAGTTTTATGTCAATATCCTGTAAACAAAGTCACATATACAACCCTGACACATATTGGTTGCAAATTTAAATAATACTGAAGACATTTTCTTCCTATTGAATTTAATGTGACTTTTCAGAAGAAATAATACTAATTAATTGTCCTGCTATTTGTCAAAACCCCAATCATTTAAGCAACAAAGCAAACAAAGCAAAGAGTCATATCATTACACAGGAAAATTTTAGCAGATACAGTGATAATTCTTTCCTAGGGTCTACATTTATTTATTTTTAAGCTGTTATCTTCTCTTTTCTCAAATAAAGGAGAAAATAAAGTTTTCCTGTTCAAACATTTTCCTCAAGTTGATTTTTCACTTTATACTCTAGAATGAACTGAATTGCTCCCAAGCTCTCTTTAGAGAAAAGTCAGTCATTCCTGTGTTATCAGCAAGACATGCACGTTTCTCAGACCTGCTGAGTTTTACTTTAGTTTGTCTCTTAAATTATTTACAATTAGTCTATCCTGTAGTTTTTCTTTTCTCCTTTGATAATAAATCTTTTAGCATTCAATCACCTCTTTCTCAGAATGGAAACTTCTTTTTTGTTNAAAATAAAATAAAATAAAATAAGATAAAATAAAATAAGGAATGGAAACTTCTGATTTACAACAACATTTCAGGAAATATTCTCTGAAGTGTAGTGTGAGAAGAGATTCAGAATGCCCCTGCTAATATCCTAAGTAAATTTAACATTTCTTATTGGGAACTGGGAATGACCAGCATTCAGACATTTTTCTTTCTTCTACATCTGTCACTGTTAACTTAGCCTTTTTTAAATACATATATTTTAAAATGTATGTCTCTAAAAAAGAAGAGGGGTTATTGTTTGCTTATTTGTTTTTTTTTTTTTTTTTTTTACTTCTTTTAAAAGGTTTTTTTTTNTTTAGAAAGTAAAAAAATACACACATACTATAAATAAATAACAACAGCAGAAAAAAACACAAGCACCAAAAATTTTCAAAAAACTCCATGGAAAGCTGTGCTGTTTTAGACCAGGGTAGAGTTAATTTTCTTCACAGTAGCTAGCACGTGGCTCTGTTTTGGATTTGTGCTGGAAATTCTCTTCCTTTTCAACAGTTTCCCACAGAAATCCTAAACAGCCCCATACCAGTTACCTATACATGAAGAAAATTTTCTCTACCCCAGCTAAAAGCACCACAATAGCACAAAGATGTGCTAGGCTTTGCTTTAGCTATTGAACTGTATTTATTTCAACCCAGGAGTTTTCTCACATTTCCTCTTCTGATCCTCTCCTCATCCCACTGGGGAGATGAGTGAGTGGCTGTGTGGGGCTCGGTAGCCAGCTGGGGTTAAAACACAACAAAAGCAGAGAAAGTTTTATGTCAATATCCTGTAAACAAAGTCACATATACAACCCTGACACATATTGGTTGCAAATTTAAATAATACTGAAGACATTTTCTTCCTATTGAATTTAATGTGACTTTTCAGAAGAAATAATACTAATTAATTGTCCTGCTATTTGTCAAAACCCCAATCATTTAAGCAACAAAGCAAACAAAGCAAAGAGTCATATCATTACACAGGAAAATTTTAGCAGATACAGTGATAATTCTTTCCTAGGGTCTACATTTATTTATTTTTAAGCTGTTATCTTCTCTTTTCTCAAATAAAGGAGAAAATAAAGTTTTCCTGTTCAAACATTTTCCTCAAGTTGATTTTTCACTTTATACTCTAGAATGAACTGAATTGCTCCCAAACTCTCTTTAGAGAAAAGTCAGTCATTCCTGTGTTATCAGCAAGACATGCACGTTTCTCAGACCTGCTGAGTTTTACTTTAGTTTGTCTCTTAAATTATTTACAATTAGTCTATCCTGTAGTTTTTCTTTTCTCCTTTGATAATAAATCTTTTAGCATTCAATCACCTCTTTCTCAGAATGGAAACTTCTTTTTTGTTTGCAACATCTAATAGTAGAAAATTCATTCAAGTTGGTCAGTGGACTTTGAGTGTCCCTCTGTCTCACCATTGCTGCCTCCTGTTAGACTGTGTAAGAGGATACAAGCAGAGGAACACTGCAAAACTACCCCACCTTTAATAATTTAACTGATCTGCTGTTCTTCTCTATTGGACAAACTCAGCTTTTTCTGCAACGTTTAAAACCCTTTTTAATGTCTAATCAATGATTTTATGAATCTGGCTTTTTATGACTAGCATATGCAAAGTCTATATTGAATCTCATTTTCCGCTTTGGCTATTCATAACAACTGAACTCAGAAAAAACAAAGTAAAACTAAGTAAGCCAATGATTTTCACAGTTTTTGTATTTGCTGCTATAAATCTGGTTCTGTTTTCATCATAAGGACTAATGTCTCAAGCAGCTGCCAATTTTGCTTTGGCAATGCCTTGTCTCTCATTAGCAAAAGCCTAGGTAAGCAAAGAACACTGCCTTCTCCAGAGACTTCTCTTATGGTTTTCACCTCTTCCTCATCTCCTTTCCTGTCAATAAAATAAAATAAAATAAAATAAAAT
>VXAX01004854.1:132342-271779 GCA_013399835.1 Leptocoma aspasia | reverse complement strand
TATTTGTTTTTTTTTTTTTTTGTTTGAACTCCTGTAACATGTTTCTGTTATGTAACAAAGCAGATTTCCCTCCCTGTGGCTCAGTAATATCTTTTAGCATTAAGAAGGCTGAAGAGAAAATGCTTCACACATAGAAGGCAGAGGGGAAAACAGGTGTGAGAAGTCCAAGCATAAAATGTGGAAGAGCTTTTCCAGTTTTAGAAAGTATTCAGTTAGGGGAAAAAAACAAGTTAAAAAAAAAAATAAAATACCCAAGCCCAGGGATATCTAGGTCTCATGTCTGTACCTTTAAAAACTAAAATGGCACCATGAGGAACCAGTTTTGATCTCTCCACTCTGCAGTGAATGCAGGCATTGTGCATGAAAACACTTGAGTAATACCGTGAATATAATTACATAGTAAAGAACTGGTACCTGCCACTATCTGTGCTTCATTAAGATCTCTTCATGCCGGATTTTAACTGTCCTGTGCAAATGCTGAACATTTCTGGATATCAGTATGTACTAATTAAGCAAAGTAAAAGGGAAAATTGTACAGTTCCTCATAGTGCAGCGTGCCACCTTCATTTCTGAAGCTTTTCTCTGATTTTCATTGATTTTTCTAGCATGGTACCCTGAAACAGCAGAAAAAAGACAGTGAAGAAACAACTATTCTGAAGTTTCTTCCCTTTAGAATATCAGCAGTAAGGCAACAGAAATTCAAATATATTCAGAAACCATGAATTTAAATGATCAACTACTTGTGACACTTAACTGTTGCATCTCTAAACTGAAATGTAAAGCACACTACATGATCTGAGTTCAAAAGCTCTGGCAATGAGTGCAGACAGCCTTTGAGAACTTGGCAATGAGACCCTAGTGGAGATATCCGTATGACACCATGCTAGTTGGGCAGATCAAAATTATTTGTTACTTCTTCCTTGACTCTGGGGAAGAATCAAAGCATTAATTCAAATGAGTTTCAGGTTTACTTAGGAAAATCCACTTCAGTGCCACATTTAGTTTTACTTTTCTGTCATATTAGTTTTCAAGGAACAGAACTAAATCCATTCCAGGTCACTCTTCTTACAGTGCTGTTATCTTGGCATTTGATTACTACTGCTTTAACTTTGGGGCATGAGCTATTTTGTAATATGAGACAGCACACAAACTAGAAGTGAAACCTAATCTCCTAGATACTTGAAAGAGATATTGGGATTACGTAGAGTTCAGAGAACATCCATGGGACCCTAATCCCTTAGACAGGTTAACACACTCTGCTCTAGAGCTTTGTATGCTGCCTTACTAATCAGGATATTTTTTCTTTTTATTGGTTGCAATAAAAGAACCAAAGGAACAAAATGGTGAAGTAATTGAAGGTGTAAATGCTGAGCCAACCAGAAAACTGCAACCCAGAACTTAAAATGTTAAAAAGCAAATATCACCACTTCACACAAGTGCAGTTTATCTTTTATACTTTTATCACCATGGAGAATCTCACTAATCCTTTGTTCCTTTCATTATATTAAAAATCATCTTGTCATCTTTATTTAAAAAAGCTTTATATGGTGAATTTGATACATCTGTCTTACAGTTGCAAATCCAGAGAATAATGGACTGAACGTCATCAAAAACAGCTGCCTGCAAAGAGTTGTAAATATATGTCATAGGATACTGTGAATCATGGCCTCTTTAAAACAAGCTGCTGGACTAGAATCTGTACTGCACAGTGACTTCTGCAGTTTATTTCTACTGTGTCTTCCAAAGGAGACCATTTGGAAATGCTCATGCATAACACAGCATTAAGATTTCAGTAAAGTGGAGCAGGATGGAGAAACAAAAATAAAGATGTATTTTATAGAAAAACATTCTTATGCTATAAGTGCATCACTGCTAAAATAATTATTTTTCTTCTGTCCAGTCACACAAAAAAAGCTGATTCATCAAAATGCTAACTGTATACATCATAAGACTGAGTACCAGATTATTTTATCACACTCACTTGTGTTTTATTTTAAACCCTTAGATTTTATTCACATGACTTTTACTCTCCCTTTTCTATGCTTTGTAGCAAATGATTTAGTAACATCTGTTAGTAAGATCAAGGCTCTAAAACAGAATTTGTACAAATAGATCTGAAATCCATTATTTCATCTTTTAAAAAATATATACATAATTGTGTGGATCTCAATCTATTTGAAATGGTGAGTTAAAATATTTGCCTTAGTAAAAGATGTATGTATTGAAAATATACAAAATTCATATTATATGTGCTCAAAGGGTTTGTTTTATATATACATCAGATATATAGCCATCCACAAGGGTGGCAGATATGACAGAATCCACCTGTAATCTGGATGAATGCCTGCAGACTTCAGCAGGTGATCTAGGGAGGAATGGGCAGACAAGTTCTAGTGAGAAGAACACCTGGAAATAATGAAGAGGTCTTGGAGTGAATATATAGGTAAATGGAGAACACTGGCCAAGCCGCTTCCCTGACCCCTCAAAGGAAATTAATTTCCTAGTTATCTACATATGCTTATATTAATGAGTTCAGACCTGCATCTGGTTTTGCTTCTTTTTTTTTTTTAAAGCAATGAAGCACTTTGATTTCCAGTGTTTTTTGAGATCATGACTCATAAATGCCTGAATAAACAGTTTCTTGCCAGCACAGTTAACTTCTGAAGCCTATGATACTGCTCCATTGTTAAAAGCAGAGCAGGAAGAATAAGTAATGACTTGCATGAAATACAGTTCCTCTGCTCTTTGCTCCCAAATTCTAAATTCATCTTCCAAGCACTCATCTCCAAAAAATGTTGAAGTTCATCATATGTAACAAAAATGGTTACTTTTCTATATTACTATCTCAGAGACCATTCCTGGTCCTTTATTGCATCTGTCTTTTTTCCAGCACAAGTTTGCAGATTCTTCCCAGATCTGCAGGTTCTGCTTTAAATGATGCAGACCCTTTTTAGGAGTGGGAGACCAGCACATGGATTATCATCATGTAGTTCTAACATTTCATTATTCCTACACTGTCCTGGGCTCTATGAATGGCACAAAAAGAAATGCTGTAGAAGGGACCACATTTGCTATTACATAGTGTAGGTATTTCTACCTCCATTCTCACACAGGACAGAGATGGAATGACAGCCCCTATTAAACTCCTTCCGAAGCATCCCTTTCATCATATTCCAGGTACTTCACAGATGGTTAACTTTGCTCTATTCACTTAAAGTTCCTCTTTTACTGTTGCTTTTTCTATAATTTTTGCATGGCATGTAGAAATCAAAAAGGGAAATAAAGATCAGGTTATACTAGTTCCAAAATAGGTAAATAAAATACAAGAGCAAGTCAATAAAATACAAGTCAATAAATTACAGGACACCAGTACAATATCTAAAAAACCAGGATTATTTATTTTCCTTTGGGATTTCATCTAAAAATATTTACTCTATTGACCTAAAGATCTGTATAGTTCCAATATTTTGAGAGTACCGAACTGCCACAGATTTGAGAACAGGAGTTGTTTTAAATTTCGAGATGAGTAATAGATAGGTATAGATACTCCAGTTAAAGGGATTTTACTTTTTTTCCTGCTGACTTTAATAAGAAGAGGAAAGTATGAGAAGGTGTTTGACTACTGTGCATAAAATGAATAAATGAAATGAGTCAGCTTTTTTTTCTTTCTGATGCTCATGGGATCTCTAAAAATTGATAGATCAAATCACACTTGATAAGTTTCTCTCAAGAGTATAATCTCTTTCCTGCTTACAAAATAACATATGTCCACTTTGCTTGACACTGCATACAGAAGATAGCATACTGTAATGTGAAATTTTGAGCAGTATACTTCATGTGGTTAATAAAAAACACTTAGAAAATAAAAAACATTAGAAATAATTTTTGGTAGGAAGGCTGGCATTCATGCCATCATTTACTTCCATTTTTACCAGCACAAATTCCAAATCTATTGACTTAAATGCCTTTTTTTAACTTTGCACAGACAAAAATAAAATCAGGAAATGATTAATTATAGCTGCAACAAAGAGTTATCAGGCAACACTTTTGGCATAATGAGGCCTCTGTTCCATTAGTGTAAACCAGTTGCACTTTTTTCTTCATTCCAGATAAAGATTTGGATCAAGGGCAAACTGTAAATCAAAATCTGAAGTGTAATGTTCATAGGTAATACCAATAGTAAGCAAAATGTTTGGTGCTATGAAGTTAGTGACCGTAAGTGTTCTTCCCATGACCCGCTAGCTCAAAACATTACTGTTTAGAAATGCCACCATGCAGTTTTTGCTCCTGGCTTTTCACTTCATTCTCCATGCTATTTAACAATGTGAACTTAGTGGTAAATGGTAATGGTAATGGCAAATACTCATATGGAAAGCTAACAAGCAAACACACATCTCCTTTGCCTAAAGGAAATATTTTATGTCCAATCAACTGTCTGCCCTTTCAAAATTGGAGTAAAACTATTTTTAACAATGAAAGGTTATGAATAATCAAATTTTTTTAAAGAAGAAGACACTTATGGTTGTTTCTAAGTTCATAAAATAAAGGGCTTCAATTATACTACAAACTCTTAATACCAAATAATGTATAAACTGAACAGGGGTATGTCAACAATATAAAAACAAAACCTTGCTGTCATAACATTATAACTTATGTACACACAGATATAAATCATGACATATTTCAAAACATTATCAGTTGAGTGGTTGATTCAGTAGTAATTATGGCAGCAAAGTTTTGCATCTTGAAAATCTGAAGACTTTCATGACAATTTGATGACCTAAGTGAAACAGACCTTCTGTCTTCAAACGTGTCTGTATTCTGTGATGCAGAAAAATTTGGCCTCCCTATGCCAAGAGTTTTGAATTCACAGGAAGCTGAACAGCAGGGCTAATGTAGCACTGAGCCATGCTAAGAAGCCATAGTGAGCAGTGAGGTGTGTTAGCCTGGAGATGGCCCCACACTGATGCAGACACTGAGAGGCTGCCTTAGAGCAGAAATGCGTTCTGCCTGCTCTGAACCACCTCACGCTTTCCCACCAGCCCCACCCAGCCAAACTCCTGCTGGCCACACTGCAAGTATCATCTGCAATTAACCTTCAATTTCTTTCTTTCACCAGGTAGAAGAGTTCCTATGGATCCTGAGTTTAAAGGTTTTCCCACCACTAACCATCTTGACATTCTACAGTCTATATTATTTCAGCATTTATCCTACAAAGAGAAAGCATTACAACTAAGATTAGTCTAAAATCTTTCACGATCTCTAATGAAAATAAACAACCTTGTGGTGACAACACAATTTGAATTTTGGAGAAAGCATGAAAATAAAACTTTTGCAGAACTTTTTGTTCCAAAACATGAGAAACATTGCCTTTTAGCTACAGTTTCAGTTCTGTTTAATTGCAGTATCAAGCAACAGATCTTTGTGTCATGAACATTCCCCACAACTAACTTTAAACTAACTTTAACTAACTTTAAACTAACTAACTAACTTTAAACATAAGTACGTAAATTGCCTCATGACTACTCTGCTGTAGAGCTTTTGCCTATAAACAGTATTTTCTTCAGTTTGAGCTCTGCAGCTCTTCTAGATTGTGCAGCTCACCAAAATTTCCAGAATAGGAAATATCCACTATTACTGCAAGAGTAGATTCTAGAAAAAAGAACCTACATAGAATCAGTAAGATATTTTTACAGTCATTTATTCCCTCTCGCCCCCGCTATTCAGGTACAAAAAACATAAGTTAAAAAGGGCATGGTTTGTTGTACAAAGGAAAAAAAAAAAGAACGAAGATAGAGTTGGACTTTTATTCAGCTCAGTGTCATGGATTATTAATATTCCTGAAACTTACAAGAAAGGTTTTATCCTTCCTTCCCAACAGAGTAATTTTCACTTTATCTTGGAGAGCTTTATATGAAATATGTTTGGCTGGCAACACTTAAACAAAAATACCTTAAGGCTTTGTACAAAGAAAACTTTTGTTTACCTTGAATTTTAAAGAATTGCATTTTTTAATCAATACATATGTGTTCTGTAATCCAAAAATTGTTCAAAGGACATTGTTCTTCCTGTTACAAGAGAGAAACGATCTAGCTGGACTTTTATGATAAATTGTTTGGTTTCATTTCTAGAACCTATAATATGGATTTTACTTGACTTTCCTGAGTCATCTAGTTCTAGCTTAATTTTATAATTGAAGTACTTTTTCCAATGATATATGCCTCATGCTTCAAATTAGAACTCTTTTCTGTCATGAAGAAGTAAAAGTATATCACACCCTCCACCCTCATTAACAGTTTTACATTTCTCTGGTTATTTGATGGTGCTTTCAGAAATGGTAAAGACAGTGGTCTCTGAAGAATTTTTTTTTTTACTAAAAATCAAACTACAGGGCAGGAGGAACTGAAAGAAACAGAATAGATAGTTTAATCCTTCTGGAAGTCTAAATGCTCCTGATACTTTGTGAGCTGCTGGCTGCACAGATGAGATTAATCTTAGATTATGAAGATCTAGTCCTAGTTTCTACATTCCAATTTACAATTAAAGAAGGAAAATGGTAATTGTATAGACAATTATCCTCATAAGTTAGGGCTGCCCTCTACCTTCTTCAACAATTCTTTGAATATGGAAGCACAATAACTTTCACTGCTTTAGTGTTTGTCAAAGGTCATCTAGGTCAGGAAAGGGAGCTCTGAAAATGGTAAAAAATATCTGGCTTTATTCAGGCTAAAAGATCACATATAATAGCTCAAAGGCCACTTGGGATGGGATCCCCAAAACTCCTTCTTCTAATTATGATGATCATTATTATTATTAATAATAGCTTGTACAGTACATGTCAGAAATCCAATTTATTAACTTAGAGGTAAGTTGTAAAGCCCTTCACAGATCCAGCATAATTTAAATACAGTTCAGTTGCATCAATAAAGTAATTTGCTTTCCAAAATTTAGTGAACAGCTTTTTGCTTCTATCTTAATGCTTCCTTACTCTGGCATGATAGTGTTTCCAGAAAAGACTGCTTCCCCTGCTGTTTGGGGAAATGTATCTATAATGTCTTGATCCAAGCATTTCATATTCAACAGATGGTAATCTTGGCTGCACATTCATTCTGGTTTCTCTGAGCCTGAGTGCTTAACACTTCTTCCTCTGCCAATCACTTCCTAACTAGCAAATGAATCCTGATCAGACGTGTACCATTGCTGGTGTTCTCGCTCACCTTTAGTGAACACTGACACCTTCAGACATAATTCTGAGATGTGTACTTTAGATCTGCCAGGTGAAGGAGGAAGTCTCTTACTCCGTTCTTTAATCCTGAGTACAGGCAGGGAGGAAGAGAGGTCTAAGTTTCTACAGAATTAATATTTATTTCGTCATCAGAACATGTTTGACAACCTGTCCTTCTACAGGTCGAAAAGCTGCCCCCTCAGCCAGCTGATCTTTTAAACCCAAAGACAAAATCATATTTTAGAGTAGAATTTTTCCTATGAAACTTAGTTTCATTTCTAAATCTGAAGAACACAGAAGAATGAATCTATGGGCTTTCTGTAACAGTATTTCAAATTTTGGTGGGGTCTCCTGTTTTTTTTTTTTTTTTTAATTTGTTTTTACTTCTTATTCAACCGACTACTACAGAGATGAAGAAAGAAAAAAAATACAATTATACAGTTCTAAACAACACAAACAATACTGCTATAAACCAGATTATCCAGAGAGATTTCTTGAACCGCAAGTTCTGTGTAACAGTTTGTAAGTTTTTTGTTTGCATTGGTGCTTGCTTTTCCTTTTAGATCCTTGAGCAAAGTTATTTTTAAATCAAGTAAGAATGACACCAACAGTTATTGTCCCATTTATCTTTTGTCTGTACAGGAAGTGGTGAGGCAGAGCATAATCTGCTCATATTGATGAACATATCAAGGTGGACTTTCTTGTTGTTGCTGTTGTTCTAGGATTTTGTTAGGTTTGGGTTGCTTTATTTATTGGAGCTTTTTTTTTTCAAATTCAGGCTAGCAGTAAAATCAATTCAGAAAACTGAAAGCAAAGACAAAAATGCTAGCTTCTGTATAAGAAGCAATCCTGTTTGGTTAACATTTCTAAAACCACATATATGATTAAAAGCAGCTCATGTACATGCTTGTAGTTTATCAATAATGTAAGGGCATCTCATGAAATCCATAAGGAAACATCTCTTTACAGAGAGAAATTACTTAATGAATAAATATATGAGACATACAATTTGAGCACTGTTTCCTGAAGTCATAAACCATTTTGTCAGATTGTTAGTAAATGGCGTGGAAAATTAATTTTATTATTAATTATATATTAAAACAAATAAAATTCTAAAATTATTAGCCATATTAATGATTCATAATACTTTAAGAAATATTACTGTCACAGGTCTCTGGATTTTTGTCTTCTTCCTTGCTGATGAAGGAGATTGAATTAACTTTTGCTTTGAAAATACAGGGATCTAGTAAACTAACAAATTCTGATCACAATACTGGACTATAGAATGGGATATGAAAACATTGAACACTTGGTTTACAGAGTAGGAATTCTTTTTTTGTTTTCCAATGTTTGGTGCAGTATATCCTTCTATTTAGATTAAGTCCTATGGCACTTAAATCTGCTTTCCAATATAATGAACATTACTGTCGTCATTAATTAGCATTATTCCATGCACAATCACTATTACTTAGCCTTCAGTGTTCAGATTTTTAGTAATGAATTAGCTTTCTGCAAAATCTGCAAAACCAGTGTGCTCCACATTGTGTGTATGGTCTGATTAAAGATCTAAACTGGACAAATTTAGACGTTTTGAAGCCACTGGGATTTTTTTTATGGGCATATTGCAGATCTTAAAAATCTGAAATTTGAAGCACTATCACTCAAGACTCTACAGAAGCCACTGTTCCTACCTATTAACATCTAAATAAGAAAATCTCTATATTAATCACTTAATTCCTTTTGGTTTTCCCACTGATGGTTTGAAATTTTGCTTACTTCAGGAAAAAAAATTCTCATTCACAAGTTTCAATTGCAATTTTGTATTCACCATGGGAGAAAATTCACAATGATAATTTATAGTTTAAGGATATATTTTCTAGTTTTGCATATCATATAATTCAGATGAGATGTTAAGTATCATCCTCATCATCATCCCTAAGGCATTTTACATCATTATTCAAGTATGAAAAAATAGAGCATTTCAAACTGTGCAGCTTGCCACCTTCTATTAGAACACATGGCATTTGAGTTTCAGTTCCTGTTTAGTGAATATTTCAGAACACACTTTGTGGATTCATTATTTTTATACTTTCCAGCTAGAAACCTGAAGTCTTTTCATTTACATTATTGTCTATAGGGTGACTTTTAAACTCAATACTATTGTTATCTATTGTGACTTTCATTATTGGCAAGATATTTTGGCATCTCCCCATTTGAAAACTGTAATAATGGATTAATGAATATAATCAGGATTTTTGACAAAGCATAGAGCTTTGACTTCAAATAATTTTCTCACTTTTTCAGTAACCTGGAGGAAGTGAGTGGAGTGTGCAGTTATCAAGTTTGCAGATTAAATCCCATTCAGAGGCATGCAGGCAGACTGGGGGAGTGGGCCAGCAGGAACCATATGAAAATCAAAATAAAGAAATGCCAAGTGTGAGAACTGGGAAGGAAGAGTCCCTGAGTTGATACAGGCTGGGACTTGACTGGCTGGAGTGGAGCAGCTTTGGAGCAGCTCTGCTGACAGGACTGGCGGGTGCTTGTAGGTGGCAAGGTGGGTGTGAGTCAGCAGTGTGTCCTGGCTGCAGTGAAGTGCAAGAGCACCTTGGGCTGTACCAAGAGCAGCACAGCCAGAAGATCCATGGGAGTGATCAGCACCTTTCCTCAGCCTTGGTGAGACTGGAGTCAGGGGTCCAGTTTTGGATCTCCTGCTCAATATGAGACACTGGCAAACTGGAGTGAGTTCCAGCTTGGGGCGCTTGTCCTGTGCAGAGAGGCTGAGGAAGCTGGAAACTTTGAAGGCTTAACAGCAGCTCCCAAGTACTTAGGAGGAGGTGATGAAAACATGAGAATCAGACAGCTCACAAACACGGAGGGAGGGTAAGAGATAATGGCCAGAATTTGGAACAAGACAGAATCCACCTCGATATAAGTCGAAACCTCTCGACCCCAAGGACAGTCAAACAGTGGGGCAGGCTAACAGAGAAGTTACACATTCTTTGTCCTTGAGAGTTTTCAAGACCAGGCTTGGTCTTAGACCTAAAGACCTAAATAACTTATCTGACCTCATAGCTGAATCTGCTTTGAGCAGGAGGCTAGACTAGAGATGTCCTGAGGTTTCTTTCAATCTCAAACATTGTATGATCTCATGATAAAGAATAAAGCATGCTGATACACACGTATGACCTTCAACTGGTGAAGACCCATCTCACTTGATTGAAGAGATAGAAATAATTGTCTCAATAGTGATTTTTTTGTATAGATCCGTTAGGTAGCTTGCAGTATCATTGCATTTGGGAATATTAATGCATAGACAAAAAGTGTCATTAGTGTACATTTAAAGCCCCTGTGTAATGAAGAAGAAGATAATTTCCCTTTCCATTACTTTCTGCTCATTTCTCTCTATCCTTAGAATTATTGAGGTAATTTGGGTTGCTATAACAAAGGGAAGATTAGACCCTTTCTAGAAACTAGTGTCAGTGAAACTTGCTGAGATAATGCCCTGTTTTATTATATTTGGTTGCCTACAAAATATTAGCTTAAATGATTACTTGTACTAAAACTTTCTACACTATAGGGACTTGGCATAGTGAATAATAACAGAAAACACAGATGTGATATCTGTTAATTATATTAAAAAAAATTAACAGCCCTCTGTTTTTCTTCCTGTTATGGAAGCAAAGATTAAGTCCAGAGACTCTGCTTTAGCTGCTGGCTCTACCATGGACTGAGCGTTGATCTGGCAAGCAGTGGTATCCCAGTAAATGGATTGCTTAGACTGTGAAATAAATCTTTTCAATTCAACAGTTACTGGAGCACTTATTGGAGCAAGAAATAATTTACGAGTGCTATTCTAAGAACATTTTTAAAACTTTATTTCATTCCAACAAAATATTTGGAATGCAGAATATCTAGATTAGGTTAAATTATGAATTTATCTTACTTAATGTTTTCACCATGAAGAATAAAATATATCAGTGATTACATATTTATGTGTTCATTTTCTTTTATTCATAAAAGAAATGTTCCTATTTATGAGAACACAACACATTCTCCGTTCATCTGTTTCCTTTTCTTACACTAATGAGTAAAAAGCTAGTTAAACAAAATACAAAAATAAACCTTCTAGGGAAACACATTTTCCTCAAGAGGTTAATATCCCATATTCCAGACATAAGGGTAATGATTACATATTAACATCCTAAGAGAACTTACAACAAAAAGGTATTAAAAAGATCTCTTAAGTTTTAAAAAAACTGGTATGTTTCATGACTACTTTCAAAGTAGGTATCATTATTAACAGAGTAAATGTATTCATATCTTACTTTGTTTCTTCTGGCTAAATTGTCTGACAGACTGGGTTCATCAAAATATCACAAGATTTAAAATAACATTTTATGCAGCTAAAAAACACAAACAAAACAGGAACAAAGTTTGAATAGGTCCAACTTTTTATGTATGTATGCTGAAAATTTTGTTTGTCATTTTAAATTCTCCCATCTGCTGTATTAACATTTGTACATACACACACTAAATAATCACACAATTGCTAGGACATTTTCTATGCTTTCTGCTTTAAAGGTTTTAATCAACCATCTGAAAGCTATCTAGAAAGGTGTTGAATCACTTGTATAAATAAATGCACTTTCTGGACAGAAAAGCAGGATAGTAAATACAGGTTGGACATTTATCAGAATATAAGAGTATTTAAGTAAATACAAAGCATACAAAGAAAATCTAGTTGTCTTTCATAGACCCCTACATTTTTTTATACTCAGCTTTAAATCATAAACTCTAAAAAGCCTCTTGCTTGGCTCTTAGATAGCCTAAGAAGTCAGTAGGTAGTCAAGTGGTCAAGAACAACATGATCCTGAGATCTGCTTCTGCTCCTAAACTGACAGACCTCAGAATAAACAGCTGGAAGTCTAGCTGAGGTTTAATCCATACATTTCACACATTCCCTACAGCAACAACAATGCACAATCAAGGCATTTTCAGAGCACATCTGCAGCTAAAAAAAGCGATGGTGGCACTGTGCACATTTCCCTGTACAATTCAGTATTTTCAATGGTTATTAATACCACTGAAAAACCACATTCAGTTACATCTTCTGCTCAAAACATAACCCTGTTTTCCAGTCTTCAGCTATTCTGAACTTAGTGTTTGTGCACTTACTCATATTCCTACCTGATGAATGTTCTGCATTACACAAAAAAATATTCATAATTTTCCTCCCCTGGCCCTCATGAGAATAAATGTATGCCTCTATGGCTTACTAGTGAAGAGATTCTTTTCTTATGAAAAATAATAAAATACATATTGAAATTGGGTTTGAAGCACAACATTTTTTTTTGCCCTCACAGTAAGAATTCTGGGCTGCAGTGACGTGCTATAGCTCCAGTGCTGAAGCACATGAATTATTCTCAGCCATATAGTAAGGTTGCAGCAGAAGAAATTGCACTATTCCCTGTAAGTCTACTCTGTAACCAGCCTGCTAGCTATGCTCCCAAGGACTAAAGGACTATTTTAAAGCCACAGACAGAAACAGGAAGTCAACTCATGGCATCAGCATTCGAAATGCTATAACAGGAGAATGAAACAGCTCCTTTCACCATATTTTAAAAATGACAAAAAGTGCACATGATGGTGGCCTCGAACAATGACCTTGCAGAAGGCATTCAAGCCTTTGAACAGTTACTAGAGATATACATCTCAATCTATGTCTCCCTAACCTGAGTAATTCAAGCACAATTTCTCTTACTGGAAATGGATTGTAATGATCACCTTTTGGGAAACTTCACGTTCCCTATTACAGGAGCAGTGGGTTTCCTCTACAACAAGCTACATAAAAGCTAAAAAGCTATACTCTAGCCTAAGTATCTCATTGTATCCATCCCCATGTTTTAATTGAAGGGGCACCAGAGTGGTGCCCCTGCAGGTAATACAATTATGAAATTGTATTACCTTCCTATATATTTAGTGCACACAGATATGAAGGGCATTCTTTCTGTTCACTAGAGATTGCAGAAAAAAGGAAATTCACATCAACATCAGTAAAAATTTATCTAGAACAGTTAAGCTCATACAACTTACACTAGATGGAAAACAAGAATGGAAGAAAAAGGAGAAGATTAACTCAGGCTGACACTATAGATCATTAATAATTTTGGAGCAAAAATGAATAGTGAGTTCAGTAACTGGAACAGAGACTCCTTTTAGACTCATCTGCTGGTTGGGGAGTCGGAGAGTAAGGCATAGTCATTCCCAATTTAATGCATGACAAATATTTAGAACAATTTGAAGTGGTTTGAAGGTGGAATTTTCCCTCTAACCAGGCCACAAGATCAAGTCTCTGTAAAAAAGACGGTTTAGAAACTCCTCAATTTCATCTGAATTAGGACTATTCTATGCCACTGAATTTCAGTCTGAAAAGGCTTTGTTTGTAAAACAACATTGGAATATTTTTTCATATGCCATCTCTTTCATTTTATTCTTGCAATCCAAGTCAGGAAGAGAAGAAAAAGATAGAGTTAAAGGAATATGTTTTCCTTAACCTCAAGAAAGTTTCATATTTATATTTGGTTTCAAAAGAAATAGTTGGTTTGGTTTTTTTTTTTATCTTAACTAAATCAATTTTTAGATTCTTGAAATGAATCAGATCCTGGCACAGGAGAAGAATCCTTCTATAACTCACTGTAATTTCATACTCCTATGCTATTCCAATAACTTTGGAAACAAGGAGGGAGATTGTGCCTCTTCATCCATTCTAGTAATGGGAGCACAAAGAGTCAGAAAATAAGCCATTCAGAACTTTTTACCCTCAGTAACAGAATAATAAAGTCACAAGTCAATAACATTCCCCAGACTGCCCCCCACCGACCCCTCCAAAACCAGATGAATGCTTTTTTGCATTACATAATAATGCAACTCATAAAACCACTTCATGATTGTTTCATAAAAATTATTCTTTCTAGTTCTTTTACTAAGCAAACACATCCAAAAAGGGTGATATATAATTAAATACATTTTTAACCTACAGTTTTCCTAGATGAAATATACTTCACAAATATCAATGTATCATCAATGATAACAAAATTTCTCTCTTAATACTAAATAACATTTTAGCATTTCAGTACATCTAATTTAAAGGTGAGATAAAGTTTTTTTCAAAATTACTGTTGGTCATTAAAATAAAACTTCTATTAAACATATATATTTCAATGGCTGATCATTGTAAGGAACACCTTGGCCAAATTTAGCTTCCAGTTGATGCATCTTGTTATGCTTTATTGGAAAGTTTCTATTACATATGTTTTTTAATCAGGATATAGTTAATTTATATTTATATATTTATAATTTTAAAACCAATTCACAAGTGTGCTTTACCACTTACTTACTTATTTAAGACATTTTTTTCATAAAGGCACAAGAAGAAATTTCAGGTTTCAAGATTGTCAACAGAAAAAATAGAACAAAATATTCTGCTGCATGAGAGAATGAAATTAATTGTATTTCAGTTCCAGTTATAAATAGAACTCACCAAAAATGTGTGCTTTTATCAGCTACAAGTTGTTTGTTATGTTTTACAAAATAATTATTCCACACCATTTACTATGTCTAAGCCTGTATACTCTCATGAAAGAGAGACTATAGAAATATTTCTGTGTACCAGCAAATTTTTAATTTGTTTAGCAATGAAAGTTTACTTCTTTTGATGTTTGAGTTACAGAACTTTAAACATAAATTCAAAGAAAAGGCATGCTTCTCATTTACTAATTAAAGAGAGATAGTGTTAGACTTATTCCCAGGAGTAGATTCACAATTTGGAATAGAGCTCAGTCACTGTTCTTATCAGGACCTCTCATTACGTTTCATATTGTGTAGGTGAAGGTCTACTGTTAGGACTTCTAAGTCAGGAATTTTAAAGGGATGTCAGTGTCTGAAATGTCTTCCCCTGTCAGACATGATCAAAGAGAAATCAGTCTCAAAGCTTCTGTTTCAGAGACCATGACAATCAAACTAAGAATGGACTTAGAATGGTATTTCTTTAGTAAAATAAAACCAGTTAAAAAAAACATTTCTTCTTGGCAGGTGGCTTATACTGAGTCTTTCATTGGGGACAAAAATGGTGCTTGTCCAGATCCCCTACATGCAAAAAATTTTTACATGTTTTCAATGCTGACATACCAACTACTTCACACTACCAAGAGTTATTTCAAATGGAACAGCATCAAGAAGAAATGTATGAGAGCAGGAGTTGAGAGGAGGGATAGATGTTTACACCACTGTCTCCCTCTCTCTCTCTCTCTGTTTTCATAGGACAAGGAATAAAGAGTGAGAGACAAAAAAATATTCTACAGTTTTCTTAGCCCCAGAAAAAGGAAAAAAAAAAGGCTTTTAGATCTTCCTTGGCATTTTTATTTTCTGATTAACTTGTCCTTGCTTTCTGAAATTGCTAAACCAACAAATAAACAAAGCCCATCAAACCCCATCAAAAATTGTGCTAGATTAACACAATAATAATTTAAACCCTTAAAGATGTTTCATTTGAGAAATAATTCTGAAGAAAGCATTTCTACTCTTGTAAATAAAAGAGGTTGGATCAGGAGTTAAACATCAAGGTGGTAGACATTTTAGAAAGTCTCCAAACAAACACAATTGTTGACTGACCTTCTGCATAAGAAAAGTATTTTACCTCTTGTTTAGATATATTTTCCTTGACTTTACAATAACTATATACCAATATAACATTATTCTACTAGATTTAAGAGCTGTCTTCAATCAGGTATCTTTCCACAACTTGACATTTTGAAACCATGTTCAAGTCATTGTGATTCAGAATTAAATATATTAATTGTCAGATACAAACATTACTGAATTCAACAGAATATTGAAAATTTTAGCCACAGGAAGGCACATCCTACCACTGGATATTAATGTTTTATTGTGAACAAGTGTACTTTGGACTAACTAATCTACCTAAAAGGGCTTTGAATACATTTTTAGGTCATAGTTGCAAGTCATCTAGAAATTTTTATGCTTCTGTTGTCGTATTATTTCTATTTGTAATAAGACAATTAATAAAGTGTTTCTCATTTTTACCTTAATTAACCCTATGGATCAATCCTCCAATAAGTTTAGGCTTGGCCTGTAAGAACACAAGCATCTGTGTGCTTGAGGTTAAAATCTGGAATACAGACTCAGCATCAGATCAAGTAATGAATTAGCTGTATTTGTAAGCATAGAGATAAGCATAACTGTAAGCATAACTCCACAGATGTGAAAACTAAAACATCAATCTACAACCCTCAATGAACATTGAAAATATTCAAAAACCTCAAAGAATTTTGAAGTTAAATTGATGGAAAAGAATATAGACTGAAACCTGGATTAATTTTGACCTTGAATGAACTAGGTATTTTGTCAGCTGCCAAAACTTAATTGCCACATAAAGTCTATAATATCCTTTAATTTATAATAAACTTATTGGTAGTCCATCAGCTGCAGTGTATGAAGCACAAAGATTTGCCTGCCTATTCCTGGAATGTCTGGGTTATTTTCTCTGTCTACAAAAGTAATTATAGAGTGATATCATCATGGATGTGACCAGCTTTATAACTAATCAATGATTGTCAACTAATACTGTGTAATAGCTTTTTCCATACTGCCTGTCTCTTACCACACCAAGTAATAACGATTTTCCTTCACCTCTATGCAAATTTTGTTTCAGATAATCAATATATCATCCTGCTTGTAAAGAAGCAAAACTCTCCACCACCTACTTAATGCCGTGAAACATATTTCAGTGAGAACTGACTGTCTCCTTACAGATGGATGCTTACAGTCTGAATGGACTATATGAATGGATAACTTGCTCCAAATAGATTAATGCTAAAGCTTCTTAATGCCCTTCTATAAAGAAAATGAAGGGATATTTTCTCCTCATAAGGATGTAAAACAGTTCTACTTGTGAACAGGCTTTGAATTACTTCGCTTCTGTCAAACCCATTTACCATCCACACAGACCATATCTTTAAAAGCAAACACAGAGAAGAAAGGTTTTTCCACCCACTTCAGTAGAGCTAGGTTTTTCTTCACAGACAAAAGGTGAGATTGAACACATTTATAGCACTTAATACAAGCTCAATAAACACTGCATAATTCCCTTTGTTGAAGTTCCTATTTCTTTCATTTTGACCTTGCAATAATGGGAACTTAATTTAGGATTATTGATTTGAGGGTTTGTTGGTCTATTAAGCCAGCACTTAGAGAAATTCCAATTTCAAGACATACAGATATGAAATGGTTTTGCATATTTTGCAGTGCTTTTCATTTTTACTGGCAATACTTAAACTATATTAAAATTTCAACATCACTGTGGCTAAGAACAAATGAAATATAGCTTCTGTAGTAACATCTTTAACTAATATGTCCATTTATATCTTACTTTCTTGGGGAAAAATCTATTCCCTTACAATAGCTATCACATTTATATTATGTACATTTCTGTGAGTATTTCTAGGTGTATAATTTCCTTGAAAAGATCAATCCAAAACACTAAAAATTTCCTTTTGTTAATGGAGCAGCATATCCTACAGTGATACCTAATTCAAACTGGAACTATTTCATCATATAAGATCACTGAATGTGATGAACTTTCCCAAACTAATTTGAAAAGTATTAATCATCAGATGCTTGTCCAAATACTTTGAAAAATATTTTTTTTTCATGAAAGAGTTCAAATATTATGTTGCTGGCTAATGTTTAGTATGATAGATCAATCACCCTGTAATAGACTCACCCTGCCAGACCAACACATGCTGAAGCACATCTAGAACCAAAGAAGCACACTGGACCTTTGACAAAACTTCAGTTCCTTTTTTTGGTAATTAGAAGAAAGGCTTTGACTATATCACGGTGAATTTGCCAGGAAACTGTAAAATAAATATAAATAAAACAGCCTTTGTCTTTCATAGGACCATAACATCTTTATTACGTTCATAAACTATATTGTAATCCTATAGAATTTCAGATTTTACATTGGCGTCATTGAACACTACATATATAAAACTCTGCACTTTTCCAGTGATACTTTATAGATAGATAGATATATAGATATAACCAATTTACCATTTGCAAATTCACTCTTTAAATTAAAACAAACAAACTACTCCCCCCCAAAAAAAAAAAAACACAGAAATGCCAGGCTGCTGGGAAGAGATTTGCAGAGTGCAGAACAGGGGAACAGGAAAAGCAAAAGTCTGCATAAACAAAATATTCTCCTAAGATATGCAAGCAGCAAGCCTGAAGCTAGCAGCTACTTCTCTCTCGCACATTCTGATATGAACAGAGGTTGATTAACCAGTGAAGTTGTGCTCACTTGAAGGAGGGTCACAATTGACCTGCAATCTAACAAATTTCCATGCTGCCATCAGCAGTCTGTAATGCCATCATCAGTAGGAGCAAGAATAATTTTCCCTTTTCAATAAACATACAACACAGTACACTCACTCTATTCACAACACTCTGCTCTTCAGACATGAGATGTAACACTTTCTGGACACATTCATCTCCTTTGTGTATAAATATTGCATTTTATTCTGTCCAATCGCCAAAATTTATATACTAGGAGAAAAAATAAATATTGTTCTATTACCACTGAACAATATGTCATAGGCAAAGAGAAGTTGTTACCAAATAATCATCACTGTCTATTTAGCAAGTTTGTTTCTCATATTATCTGATTTTTGTATTTTGACAATATTCTGTTATCTGGCTAACCAAACTATGATAACTGATTTTTTTTTCAATTAGGCAGCACAAAAATAAAGGACTAACCCCAATGTCTGGGGCATTTTAGAAATTAATCAGTGGAAAATAAATTTTATGTAAAATCTTAGCCAAAAAACAACCTACATAAAAACTGTGTTCTTCTTCTATATTTTGCTTTATAATAGAGTAATTATGCTTTAGAATCTTCATGGGAACTATAAACATGAATTTCTTGATTTAGTTCAGATGACAAATTTTAAATAAGAGGACAAAACATGGATGTCTGCGCACAAAGGCACAACTTCTGAAAGGAAGGAATTTTAAATAGCAAACATCTCATTAATGGGCAGAGCATCTACAGTTTTGCATGTCTGTAAATCATTTAGAGTTGTATAAAGCTTAGTTTCTTACCCCCTACTGTGTCTGTTTTGCAATGTTCCACTAAGCTGCAGATCCAGCAGCTCAACGATTGTCTCATGGAGTAAAAACAATGCTTCATTTACTCTCTCTGGCATGACCTGAGACCCTCTGCCAAGTTTTCTTCCTTCCTTTCTCCATAAACAATATCTACATATTTGAAATGTGAGACAAAATGTAAAAGTTTGCCAGCAAGTTTCAATATTCAGGCTTCTCTCCCTTCCTCAAATGAAAAGGCAGGATTTAAAGTAAAAACAATGAGACTGCTTTTTCTGCTTTAAGCAGTCCATTAAGCTGAAGTGCCTTATTGGGCATAAGATAAAATCAAAATGAATAAAAAAAAAGGAGACAGAAAAATAAAAAATCCCATCGTGCTAAAAAATAGATACCATACAAATGGAGCACCAGAGGGATTACGGAGGAATGAACACAAAGGTTAAAACAACACTGGTATGTCTTGATGCAGATGTTGTCCCTTCACCTTTTCTGCACCTTGTCATCTGCAACTCCCTACCTACAGAGCAAGTCCTTTATCAGTGCAGTAACAAATTCATATGTGCAGCCATCTGCCTAGCAGATGGGGCAGGTGCTGAGCACTGTCATTCATCCACCAGCATCGCTCCCGCTTGTCACCATCAGGAGTCAACAGCCTCCATGGCAGGAGGTGAGCCGTGTACACAGCAGGAACAGCAGCACCTTGTGCCATGTTTGCTCACCCAGTGTCTCCAGGGGAAAAGAGGGTGGTGAGGGAAGGAGGAGGCAAAGGAAATAGGAATTCTTTTCATCTAGCATGTCATTACATAGCAGCCAGTGGGTGTTACCTCAGCTCGTTAACAAATGTTACCTCTCCTGTGCAGCACATCCCTTCCATCTGAGTGGTGTACCTTTGTACCCTGAACTCACACAATGAAATTCTGAAATTGTTAACGTGAACATATCAGAACATGTGAACAATACTCCTCTTTTGTTGTTGTTGTTGTTTGTTGTTGTTGTTGTTTTTGTTGTTTTCCAAATGTAGCCAGATTAAAAAAAAAAACACCAAACCAAACCAAACAAAACAAAAAAAGAAAAAAAGAAAAAATAGGTAAGTTTTCAGGAAAAGCTGGGGGGAAACCCCATCTGATGGTAATCAGCAGCTGCAGAAATAATACTAGTGGTAAACATACAAAAGGACCATAAAAGGGAAGAATTTTTATTTTTTAAGTTAGATTGGAGTTCCAGTACTTATTTCTTATCCAGACTAGGTAACACTGAGTTTCAAGAACTGTCTCATTTGTTTCCTGTGCAGGTTTACACTTCCATTATGTATTTGATGTGACTGTCAACAAAAAATCTACACTTACTGTAAAGAATCCCCACAGAAATCTGGGAAACCTCATAGGCAGTGCAATGTTTCTCACTGAGGTGTCAATGAAACCTGCTGGTAACTTATTGTCCCCCCAGAACAGTGCCAGGGGATGTGAACTGTTACTTAGCACTCTTTCTGTAACTAGAAACTGTAGCTCTCATAATCTGAGGAAATTACTTTCTCTGTACATTTAAATGATTGATTACAGAGAGAATTTTTCATTTGGAAAGATGCTAAAGTAAACAGAGAATATTCAGTCAAAGCAGAAGTCAGCTATGGAGATGTTTCTTGATATTAATGAAACTTATTCAGTGCTGGTTTGTTTTGGGGTTTGTTTTATTTTGTTTTTGTCAGCGTATCTTTAAAATGTTATTTTAAGGGTTTTTACTAGTATAATGTTTTATTGCATAAATTTGATTTTATAATCAAACCAGTCAACCATCTAAAAAAAAACCAATTTCTTTACCAAAGGCAGGGTATCTTACTATATTTACCTTACAGAAAATATTGTCACCTCAGTTACTCTCCAAGGATGTGTTTCAAAATCTCTACTTTTGATACTAACGCCTTATTTTGATTTCATCTTGCCTACAGAAAACACACCTCTCCCAATGGAGATGAGGAATTACATGCTTGAACACAGGGTAGATTCTTTCCTGAATCTGTTGTTGAAGACTAGGTTCTTCCAAATTTTCGCCACAGATCACATTACTAACTTTGATTCCACTCCTGAGCACATCTTTCCTGTGTGGCATGATGACTCACCAAAAAAGAGTCAGTTGAAAATTTGTACAATTGCACAATTGTACAATTAAAAAACTCTAGATTAGAGCACAGCCATTTTAGTGTTTAAAGAGAATACAACTAAAAATGGTAATATTTCAAGTCTTTATGACACCCCAATTGCTTTGTAGAAAGTTCCAGATGACAGATTCATCACGTGAGCAGTCTTTTTTTACTGTCAAATATTTACGTATACACACAACCATTATACATATATAAAATCATAAACACACACACTTCATGTTCCCACAAGATACTTTTCTGCTGATTTTTCTGTTAAATATATTGATTTCAAAAAGCCTACATCCTCCAAGGAGGTTTCTAGATTGGGCATCCAGAAGTTGATTATTAATAACATACACAAATATTTTATACCATGCGAAGTACTGAATAGGAATTCATAAAGTCTCCTGCAAGTAAGGATTGCCAGTGTATTTTCAAGCTTTTTCTTTTCTGTTAGCCTATAAACATCTGCAACTAATGCAGATTCTTGCATCTATTTCTCATAATAGCACATTTACCTCCCTTCAGAGTCACACAAATATACTCTTTAAATCTCATAAGTATGCAGGCTCTGACTTAACCTCATTTTGTTGACTCCTATGACCCAGAGATAAAAGCTTGAAATGTATACCAAAAATATGAGCAACAGCTGTTGACATTCTGAATTTATCACTCCATGAAAAATTTTTTTTTTCATTTATGTTGCATGCTCAACCTGACACAAAGACATTAATAATTTAAAACAGAAATTGGGTGCTAGGAATTCAGTCAGAGGAGAAAAATGAATAAATAAATTGTTTTGCTTTATCTGGATCCTGTGGCATTTTTAGAAAGCAGATCCAGAAAATAAAAAGGATAAACCAGTGAAAAGTGGATCACAAATGGAGATGGAATTTTTTTCTAATTATTTTCACTTTATTGTGAGCAAAGGAGCTCCTAACACAAGGATTATGTTTATAAAAAGCAGGTTCTGCATCATCAAGAGTCTACACACTGTCCAGACAAAGGTTGTTTCTTATCTTTTAATTACTAGCATTGTCCTGGTATGAATCCTTATAGCAAAAGACAAGGGAGAAGAAGTTTAATAAAAATAATAATAATAATCACATTGAGCGTCTGCATTAAAGGAAATGGGGGAAAAACATCCTTAAGATTACGGCTATAAACTCACATATAGTGTGAATAGTATACAGAACCAGTTCCATCCCCTTATAATATGCAATATCAATACTAGTATTTTGCTTCCAGGTAGAATTAGAATCCCTGTGTGTTAAGTGTTACACAAAGAATATAGTAAAAACTCTTAATGTGCAGCCTTTTTCAGCAAATAAATTGTGTCACAGTTTTTTTCTTTTTTTTTTTTTAATCTAAAATTCTTTGCTGGACTGGACAGGAGACTCTTTCAAACCTTTCACTGTTTAGTCTGCTAGAAGACTTTGAGCTGGGATCATGCTGATAGATTGCAGTAACTGCTGTGCCTTCAGGTTTATATGAGGATATAATGCAATGATTCTTTGATCTTTTCCTATTTAAACCTGAGACATTAAAGAACTGCAGCTACAAAAGATAATTACTATTCTCCTTGCATTCTTGAGTTTGCAGATAGCTTCACTCTACAAGATCAAGACTCAGTCCCAAGGCCTGATTGTATCCTCATTTACATTTATGTACACTGATAATAATTCCACAAAAGCCAGTGGAAACTTAGTGAGGTAAAATTGGTGTGAAGTGGGACATAAATTCATGGGTTTTGTGTAATGAATTGCCTCATCTGCAAGAAAGCATTTGAAATTGGAACAATTCATAATGGACAATAATAATGCACTATGTATAACTTATTTTTTTATAATGCAGTGGCTTTTTTCAGGACTGTTTCTTACCTCCTGGATGCTTTATTTTTTCTATTTCTATTCCCTTTCTACTTTATTATTAAATGGTTGCAGTTTTACTGTCTTTCTTAACAGCAGGACACACAACAATAGAATTTAAAAGGTTGGGAAGGAAAAAGATCACATATATTTGTTATCGCCCAGAATCTAAATTTCAGTTTTGAATACAGGTCACAGAAAAAGAAACAGTACACAATACACTACCTGTAACACTTTGAAAGAACTGAACTGAAAATTATATAGGGTCTTGTCCTCAACAAGAGAGCTGTATGCTTTCTAACCAGAAGCAACTGAAATAAGATGACTTCAGTTAAGTTTACCTGAAACCAAAGAAATTTTTGGTTTTAACACCATCTTCTCTAATGATCAAGATTATCAGGAGAAATTAATAGTCTCTGATTCTGTGCAAAATCTAATCTGTCTCAAGTTTTCTGTATGGATATCCCCTGAACATGAATGGCCACCATAGTAAATAAAGAGAGAATGAACACAACCTGTGCCACATAAGTATTAGTACTTTAAAAAATATTTCTAAATTAAACTATGTATTAATAAATAATATATTATATTTTTTTTCTAGGACAAGTGCAGGGACACCACCATACTCCTCTCAAAATAAAAAAAAATGAAGAATCAACTTCTAGAACACACTGCTTTCCTCCAAATATGGGAGGTGCTTCTCATCTAAGTAGATGAGGTTCCCTTTGGCAATCATTTCCCCAAGCATCACAGCTATGCAATGCACTCAGCATCGCCTTGTCTAAGATGTGTACTACTTCCTAAAAGGTAAATATACGTATTGGACAAAAGGAGATAACATATTGGACATTGGACATTGGACTCCTATTCACAATGGTGGGGGAAAAAAAGAAAAGCGAACTAACAAACAGAAGTCACAGAGCACCTTAGAACTGGGAGATTTTAGTAAACAGGTGCCTAGAAGTTAAATTCAAGACCATTCAAGGTATGTCAAATGCATGTATGTAAGACAGTGAAAAGGAATCAGAGGTAGATGTGTTTAATAGTCAATTCCTTTGTGTGAATGATCCCTCTGCTTTCCAAGTGGCACAATATAGGGCTGAAGGATCTACAGCTGGGGACTGACCCAGCTGTTACAGCCAGGCTGGTAGTACAGCACAGGGCTGATTTTGCACTGTGCTGTACTCCAACAGTGATTAGCTGTTTCCAAAGATATTGAGCGTCAGATCACAATCAAAATTTTTACCAGGAGTGATGTCAAAAACATACTAGCTGCATTTCACATATCTAGATTTTTAGCATTTTGGATTTAGAAATGTGCTGTCTTTTCTTCTCAGATGATGTCTTTACATAAAATTATACAAAGTATCACAACACACATATATCAATATGAAGTAAATATGAAACTGAAAATAATCAGACTCTTTCACCACTCAGTAAGACAGATTGAGGGTATGATGAAGCTGCCTGATAATCTGTCACCTAAAGTGGTCAAAAAAATGCAGAAATAACAGAATCTGAGACTGGCTAAGGTTGGAAGGACCTTGGGAGTTCTTCTTGTCATAAACCCCTGCTCAAGCAGGGCCACCTACAGCTGGTTGCCTAGGAACACATCCGGATAGCTTTTGAATTTCTCCAAGGATGGATACTCCATAATCTTCTGAGTTTATTTTTATTTGAGGAGGGAAACTCCCCCACATTTTGACTAGCTTAAACATGATAATGGATTTAAAAAAAAAGACTATATAATTTTTTTTTTTACTCTAAAAGACAAATTGAAGAGCCACAAAACAGGAAGAAATCTGAGCATAAGAGGTTTGTTGCATACATTCTACCAATAATGCTAAACATTAAATTAGCCTGTAGGAAGAGAAATATTAATTTCTAAGTCATCCAAATATTACCATCTTCCAAATGACACAATAGAATTCCAAGAGGAAAGGTCCATTCTTGTTGCATGAAAACAATTTTACTTTACTATGTGGGGCAGGGCAAACATTGCAAAGCAACATAGAAAATACATAACTGATACTTATATAGGTAAATTTTTTAAAGAAGAACTGAAAGGTCATATGAATTAAATAAGAATATGTATGAAAGTTTGTTATGTAGGCAAGCAAGCCAGATCTGAACAGAATTTAATTCTGATGTGGCCTGAAGAAAATGATCTTTTGAAATGATATTGGTGAAACTTATTCTGAGAGGCAGTACTTATAGAGTTTGAGGAAGAGAAATATTTAACAGCTTGTAAAATGTTTTCATACAGATACTTCCAATTTTTGAGTATATGGATTGAGATTAGGGGTGGGGTGGGAGAATGTTTTTGAACATTCTGTAAACAGACACAGGCATTCAGCAAACTTTGCTAATAAAAAATGCTTGCATATTTTTTGTAGATTTTACAAATCATGGCTATACTTTTGAGAAAGAATGAAGTATAACAGTGTGAATCAGGAAGCTGCAATACTTTTGAAGAGTGTTAATGAAACAATATCAAATAGTTGTGTTGGAAGTGCTTGAGGAATTGTAACTAGTTCAAGATTTTCAAGGTGGAAAACACACTAGATGAAATAAGACAAGCTGACAAGATATACCAGATCAGCCGTGTCAAATTCTGGCAACATATCAGTTCATATGGAACTGAAATTGAGAGTGCGTGCATGTGCTATTTCTGAATATATTCTGAAATAACATAGCTTCTTGATTTCAAAACCAACCAATTTCATCTCATAATATAGACTGCATCGTTCCACTTCAAAACTTAAGGTATAATCAAAATACTTAGATTAGTGTCAGTATAGATAGATAATGGGCAACTGTATTACAAGAAGACAAAAAAACCACAACAAAACATCTCAGGGAAGTCAAATAATACATATTAGCATGGATAGTTGTAAAATTATGCTGATGTAACTATGTAAACTCATGCATAAAATAAATATGCTACATAACATGGCCTTGTCTCTATGACTGTGCCATTATTTTTCATGCATTTCCATCTTTATCAGTCTATTACTGATTTCCATCTTTATCAGTCTATTACTACTACTACTTACTTTATCAGTCTACAGCTTTGTTATCAAGCAAAGTTTCCCTGGCAGTTCAACAAGAACTACACTCGTAATAGTTTTTGAGAAATTCTTTGATTATTTAGTTTTCCACGACATCCATTTTCTATTCAATCAGAAAAATATTTAGTAGTGCACCTCTAATGATAACAACTGCTCTGCTTTTTCTTAATTTGTTTGTTTATTCTTTCCAAACATGCCACATGACAAAAAGATTGTAAATTCCATCTAGAATTCTGAACTCAGTCTGGTAGTTCTACTTTTATTGAACATTTTCTGTGAGGCTGTACATTGCAGACTTAGTACATAAGGCTAGTATATTCCTGAGAAGCTTGCTGTTCCCTGAGTCTTCTCTTACAATCGTAGGAAGCCTAACTCTTCTGTATATTTCAAGATACACAGTGAACATGGTGCAGCTGATTTTCCTGTGACAGAAATATCTTAAGACATAGATTCATCTTTATTACAGCATAGAAATAATAACTTCAGATTCACATCTTAGATTCAAACTGTGGATCAGAGAACAATATTTTGAGTCATGTAAGGACTCCAAAAACCTTCAAAAGAATGAGAATGCATATAGGATATGCTCCTTTACTTCACAAGAAATTGAATTGATAAAGCAGAAAAATGAGCAAACTGCTTAGGGAGGGTGTGTGTGTGTGTGTGTGTGTGTGTGTATTAGAAAAACAGGGCAAACCAAACAAGGTCTGCTTCACAAAATCAGACAAGATACATGCATTTCTACAGAGGATGATTCACCACTTAAGTGCCAATAATCAAGTCAAAACTGCACTGGTATGTTTCAGAACATCCACTAATTGTAGTCAGGTATAAGAGCCCACTGGGAAGCCTGGAATCGTATAAAAAGCATGTGAACAGAATCAAAACCTACATTAAAACAAATCAGGAAAAGTGCTTCTGAAGTTAAAAATAGATGACTTGTTCACAGGCCTAAGATGTTAAATAACCAAGATGATAATAAAACTAAGCCAACAGAATTAACATTTTAAATGCACCTTCTTCTTTACACAATAAGTGACACACAAGCAAAATAAACAACTCTTCTCTTCACTTCAAATCTACAAGATTTTACAGACACAAGACAGAGTGGGTAGCTTGCAAAAAATACTACAATGAAAAGATTGCATCTAGTCTGAAGTCTAAAGTAGCACAAAAGGTTAAATCTGAAAGGAAAAAATGTATTACTCCAGTCTAATATGTGGGTCTATTGTAGCTGAATGTTAAATATAATATTAGACTAAGACAAATTCAATGTCATTATATTATTTTCATGCAGTAATAAAGAAAGAGTACTTTTACTAGCTCCTGAGGCCAAAGCACAACTGGAAACATTCTATTCAGACTTTATGTAATTTAAATCACACTAAAGAAAATATTAGTTGGCTATGTCTTCCACAAGGATTGATATAAACAGTAGTGGAAGTAAGATATAAGCTAGGGATTTATAACTAGTGTTTTAGAGATTTTCCTATGATATAAGGATATTTATTGAAAATATGCTCATCCACCTCCTGCTGCAGATTTTCTGCTCCAGTACTTTCTTCTGTTGTTCTTGATTTGCATTTCCTAATGCTGCTCACTGTACAGCCAGTATACACACACTTATGCCCAGGGTATTATAAGATACCTGTATAAACCACTTTGGAATTATGGAAGCTCTGTCATCTACCAGTTTCTAAAATATGTTTTTAATATAATGAATTTTAAGATTGTAGCGATGTACCAATATAGGTGGTATTACTACTAGCACTGTAAGTAAAATATCAGTCTGAAAGGAAGAACACTAGCAATATAATTTATATTTTATGTAACATATATATGTAAAGTAAATGCCTTTATTTAAATTATTTTTAGTATATCTGCTATTATACTACCACCTAATGGTAAAAGATAATTAATATACCACACAATTACATAAAGATGCCCTGTCAAGCTCTGCAATTCAAGCACTTGCAAGTAGCAACATCCTTTTCTCTGTCTTTTACAGGTCTCTTATTTCTCCTGCTGTTAAGATGCTTTGTACTCCTTTGTCCATACTTCCATCTTTTCCTGCAATTTTTACTACTTCAGTTACATTCATGGATTATTAAATAGCTGAGCAAATATCACTGCAGATAAGGTCATATAAGTTCTGTGTTCAGCAGTATAGAAATTTCCGGTCCTCATACAGTTACGCTAGCAGCTGCTTTCAGCAATAAAATTCCTTTTCCACTTAAAACAAAGTATTTACTTTCTTCCATTTGATTTTTAAGATACAGTCACTTAAATCTGTAGTAAAGGATCTAGAGGGTGGGGCCTTGCTGGACAAGCTGAGCCAGAGCAGCAGTATATGCTTGTGGTAAAGAATGCCAACCACATATCCATCTCCACACTAAAAACATCAACAGCAGGTTGAGAGAAGTGATCCTTCTCTACTACTTCAGCATGTCATAGGAGAGTCTATATGTCTAATTTCCAATTTCTTAGTACAAGACAGAGTAATTTTTTTTCCTTAGAAGAGGCACCAAGATGATTAGTGGACTGAAGCATGTGATGCCAAAGGAGGGACTTAAAGACTTTGGTTTATCTAGTCTTAAAAACTGAAGATCAGTAACAGATGTAGAAGCCTAGTAATTGCTGTAGAAGCCTAGAATATAAGGGGGGGCAAACTTTTGCAGGCCTTTTGACTTTTGTTGTTCCTTTTGAGCACAAGAATCTATCTGTCTAGGCTGCTCCCTTCTCCTTATGGGTGGGGTGCCACAACTGCACAACAGGGAATATAGGGAATATGGAGAAAATAGAGTCAGATTCCACTGGAAGCTGCACATTAAAAACAAAAAAAAAAGTAGGGAATGGAATTTGCAGCAACAGAAATTCCAATTGGATATTAGAAAAAAAAAAACCACAGTGAGAGAAGTCAAATGATTGAAGGATTATGTGATTATGTGCAGGATTATATTGTGGAATATCCATCATTGGATATGCTTGAAGCTTAACTGGACAACACGGGAACAATGGAAAAAAATTATTGTCATGATCTCTCTGAACTTCTTGCTACATTTTCTCTCAATTTATACCTAGCATAACAACTATACGCACAAAATCTTGCCCAGCTTTTTTGTTAGTATGACTCAGCACCACCTCCTTCAGAATGAAGGTTCCTATTTGTTTTTACCCTCCATGTGCATCACATATTAGACTACATATACGGACATTGTGGCTTCACCCCAGCTGGCACCCAAGTACCACACAGATAGCCACTTGTTCACACCTCATTTCCCCATTTTCCCTCCAGTGGGGTAGGAAGGAGAATCACAAAAAAGTAGAACTTGTGGGCTGACAGAAGAACAGCTTAACAACTGAAATAAGAAGGATAAGAATAGGATAAATGAGAAGTAGAGAGAAAGAGGAATAAAACCCAAGAAAAACAAGTGATGGACAATACAGTTGCTCATCACCCACTGAGCAATGCCCATCACTGAGCAGCCCCTCCTGGACAACTTCACCAGTTCATATCCTGAGCATGTTCTGTGCTATGGAATGTCCCTTTGACCAGGTTGTCTCAGCTGTCCTGGCACTGTTCCCTCACAGTGTCTTGTGCCCCAGCTCACTGGCAGAGCAGGGGAAAATGGAAAGTCCTTGGTTTAGACTAAGCACTGCTCAGCAACACCTAAACCACTAGCTTGTTTTCAAAACAGAGTACTGTACCAGCTACAAATCAGAAAATTAACCCTATCCCAGCTGAAACCAGAACAAAATAAGACATATTTGATAATGAGTCTGGTTAAGCATTGGAAAAGGTTGGCCAGAGAGGTGACAGATGCCTCATCCCTGGAAACATTCGAGGTCAGGTTGGATGGGGCTCTGGGCAATCTGATCTAGTTGAAGATGTCTCTGGTCATTGAAGGTAGGTTGGTCTTGATGACCTTTAATTGTCCCTCCCAACCCATGATCCTATGACAACAACTCGGAAGAAAACAAAATAAAATCCCTGCAGAGATAGAGCAATTTTTATTTTGTTTAAAAAAAAATAACAAAAATAAACCCTAAAACCTACACAAGGATGACAAGATTTGTTTACTGAAACCTCTTCCTTGATAGCACAAACTGCAGGGAGATTTAACCTCAGCTAAACAGAACACAGATTAATTAATTCTGCTGCAAATTAATCTAAAAAAATTAAAAAAATATTCTGGTCACGATTGTACACACATTTTTGAAGACTGATGATAAAAGCAAAAATATGACACATAGCCAATATTTAATCTCATTTTAAATTCCAATTTTTTTATTTACAGTTATTAATCTGTATTAAAATTAAACTTTCAGAATAAGAGCTTCCATGATTTGTGTGTAAAAGCTCAAATATGTGATTAATTTTTCAATTCAAGCAATCACTATTGCAATTATAAAACATGGATCTCTTTTTATCCATTTTAGTATGGGGAAAATATACCACAGATAGCAACTACTTTTAAAAGCTAAGCACTAAGCTGAATACACTTCTCCCTTTTCTACAACTCTGTCTCAGTATTCGAAGAAAACAACTGACCATTGAAGTTTTAAATCAAGTTAAAAATAAAAATTCCAGATTATATGAATAATATATAAATATATAAAATACATTTCTCTAACGTCTGCATAATATTATAACAAATATATAAATTAATCATAAGTGTAAAAAATAGATTAAAAACAAATTATAAAATATAGGAAAGTGCTAATCAGATGATGCAGAATATCAGTATTGATATTCTGCATCATCTGATTAGCAGATGTATCGTCATCTGATTAGCACAGTATCATCATTTTAAAGAAAAGGACTACTTAGATGAACAATCACGGTCCACATAAAATGAGCTGACAAAAAATAATTCATCTGCATTTTGCTTGAATCTCTCCTATGTCACAGGCAATTCTAAACACAGCTGGAATTAAAATAGGTGCTCTTAAATGTTCTCTGTTTTATAACCTCTGTTTTTAATCTGAAGCACACATCATGTACTTGGTTGTCCTTCCAGTGTACTGCTGCCTTCAAAATTCTAAGCGAGTACTCTGTCTTACTCTGTTGATGTCTGTAGAAGATACTTTGCTAAGACAACCTTCAGATTTAATGTTTCTGCTGTATCTCTTGGCTGAAAACCTTAGTGTGCACGTGGCTATGAGCATTCCCTTTGCTGCAGTGCAATAATGCCCTTGTTTGATGAATTAAGCATCCTGTCATTTTTAAAGCACAGTTTGATGTTTTATCCTATGACTACAGTATGTGGAACTAAGATCAACTGTTATTAGTAAAAGCTTGAGGCTTATGACCACTTCTGTTGAATTTACCTTTCATTCCACATAAAGTAAATGAGTTGGAATTAACAGGTCTGTCCTTGCAAAAGTGAACAGGAAGGCTGACAAAGTAATTCCCTGGTAATCACAGCAAATTAGTCTTGAAGTCCACTGACATGGAAATATTCTTACTGGCATCAAGCCTGAGGAGTAGGCATAATCCCTGATCATAAAATTGTAATATTATTTGTGAAATCTTAACTAAGGAGAAGGTCCCTTTTTCTTTTAGTTTTTTGTTTTTTCTTTCTATTTTTATCCTGGTTTAGAAACATTCTTTGCTAAAAATGATGTGTACATGTACACAATATATATGCACATTAGTCAAATTTTGAAGATGTATCCACAACTAGAAAGTCTACCCACATCTTTCTTTGGCACTGTGTGTGAAAAAGAACAAATCCATACCTACCAATTGTGAATCTAAAATAATTTTATTTTTAAAAAGACATAACATCTCACAATTACATGAGATCAAAATGTTTCCCTCTAGACATGATTACTTCTTCTGAGAGCAACCTAAAAGCCCTTTTTGGGGGAACAGACCAAAAACACCAACCCCTGTCACTAGAAGCAATAATTTCGGAGTTTTCCACATGGATCTTGAAGCTGTCAATCTCACACTAGGTACTAATGCTAATGAATTAACTGTGGAAGAAGCAGCAATCAGATCACTACAAGACAGGCATGCCAAGTTATTCTTTTAACTGTGTGCATGTTCCAACATGTTTTGTAGTTGTGCTAATATTCCTGGCATGAATTTCTCTGTATTTGTCTGCATGTGTGTGGGACCTTAGACATAGCAGAACCCAGTGACTATGGTGAGTCACACATTACTACAGAAGCATGACATTCCTTTCTACATCATGTAAATGCAATATTTTGAGTACTCAGTAATGGTGCTATTAACTGCAGTAAAACAAAATTCATTAGAACATTTTTAGGGATTTTTTTATGGTTGGTCGGTTTGGTTCGAGATGGTGGGCAGGTTACTTGTTTTCTGGAGGGATGTGTGAAGCAACACACCCGGGTAGCCAGGGTGACCAGCAAACCACAGCTAAAACGCAAAGAGAACATTAATTTCAGTACCTTGCTAAGGAAGTCAGGCTTCAGAGAAACACGGGGACCCAGGCTTGTTAGGCTCAGTTTAACCTATCAGCCAGTGGGGTGGAGGTGGGGCTGCTGCCAGCCCTGATATAACAAAAAACTTCTTGCAAGCAGAGTTTATCACAGGGCTGTGCCTTTATGATCTCTCTTTCCCTCTCAGCAGGAGGCTCAAGCATGCCTGTAAAACTGTGTTATCTCTACACAGGAATTCTAATTCTCAAAACAGGAAGGGGATGAATGACTTAGGCATGATTTAGGAAGGAATTAGGCAGGAATGGCTTACCCACATTCCTTGCATTCCCAGAATTTCACTTGGGGTGAAATTATTTCCTCCCTCACCAAAACTTCTTGTTTTAACTCTTTCCTCCCAACAGGGCGTGTTATTGTTTTATTTCTTTTTCAAAGAAAAATATTGGGAGTGATATTCTTACAGCTACTTTGAATTGTTGCATTGGCAGGAGTCAATCGGAAACCAAAGCAAGGATTTTAAATTTTTAGATACCCAAAATCCATTCAAATTGATGGACATATGGATAAGAGTTTACACACCTGCCACATAAGTGACCTCATAATTATACAGAAAAGTAAAAGGCTGAATATATTCATTATTGGACAGAACCAAAAGGCCGAGGCCTGAAAATGCAAGGCGGTATGCAACAAGAAACATTTTTTGCCTTGTAAAACTTACAGTTAAGATAGAAGAGTCAATAAAAGTAAGCAAAACACATAATGGAAGTTAATGCCATCCAGGGTTAAATACTAAGCATGCACTAAATTGACACCATAAAAATACCCACACCGTATGGGTTGTATCTCAATGCTCTCACAGTCCAAAATTAACGGCCTATCATCTCTGCTGTCCTTTTCTCCTCTCACTTCAGGACATCCATATCTCCCTTGTACTGGGGAGCACAGACTGGGACACAGCACTCTAGATGTGCCTCACCAGAGCTGAGCAGGAGGAAGGATCACCTCCTCCAACCCACTGGCGATATTCTGCCTAATACAGCAAAGGAGGCTTTTGGCTGCCTTTGCCATGAGGGCATGCTGCTGGTTCATGTCCAGCTTGTCTGCCAGGACTCCCAAATACTCCTCTGCAGAGTTACTTTCCAGCTGGTCAGCACTCTGCCTATTCTGGTGCCTGGAGCTAATCTTCCCCAGTTGCAGGACTTGGTATTAATCATCTGGTTTCATGAAGTTCCTGTTGGCTCATTTCTCCAGCCTCTTTGTGTGTAGCTTCTGAATGGCTACACAGCTACCTGGCATATCAAGTTTATCTCATGTACATTAAGTTTTGGAACAAAGTTATGAATTCATTGAAGAGTGTACCTCACTGAGTTAAAGTACATGAAAATTAGCTGGAGTTTCTTACTCCTTAAGTTGTCAGTTACCTATGACAAACTTCAACACTAACTTAGGGCTTCCACCCATCCCAAAACTACAAAAATCCAACATGTCCCCGATCAATATGGAATATAACCATGTCTTGAGTTACCATGAGTATTTGGTGCTATTGAAAACTGTCATAATTGATGATGCTATTATATTGACTTAATACTTTCATTATGCTGTCCATATATTGTAAAATTCAGTGAATTACTTCAGAATTAAAAATTTCCTGTCTATATATTCTCTAATTTTCAGAAGAATATGAACAAATTTGTAGAAGAAATTCATGTCTCCATGACCAAGATATATTCTGAAATAATAGGAAAAAAAAAAAAACAAACCTTGCCAAACTATATAGACATACATGCTTTCACAAACAAGTTTCATATATCATCATCATAAAAATGTAGAATATCAGGAGCTTCCAAGGATAAACAGATAAGAGATCCTACTATGTCTTTTACAGCTCTAATTCTGAAAAATACTTAACTACTTATCTATTTAGATATCTACTCAACATAGTTTTTGCAATTGCCCAAGACCTAATTCAGTTTGCTTAATCTACAATTATGTGATTTAAAGCAACCATTGAAATCCTCATCTTCCTTCTCCAAATAAGTACTCCGATCATCAACATATGGACAACAGAGCTTGACATGGAGAGAAGGAACTGAGACTCTCCAAAAGGAATTCACACCTCTGACAAATTAACTACTGAACAAAAAGGAACAATGCATCTTCCTCTCTATCCATATATTGAAAAATTGGGTTAAAGTGCTTAATTCAAGGTGGTGAATTTTGTAGTAGATAAACAAGTCTGTGACACCCCCTCACATCCCTCCAGTTATTTCCTACTGACAAACTCAGGGGAGTTTCACTCAGAACGCTGCCTTCTGTGAATTTCCTTCCTTAGCAGACAACTACATGGAGAGAGGCATAAATAGCTCAGACATGATAAAAGGTGTTCTCCACAGACATCAGACTCTCAAACAAGCTGGTGGATGGTATGATACACTTTTGTAGATCTATTGCTGGATGCTCAGCCATATTGACATACAAATATCTCTGAAAATTATAGCTCGATAAAGCCAAATCAAGACAAGGTCGTTCATAAAGTGTCTTCAATGTCAAACTGGTAAGAGCAAAAATAAAAATACTGAACACTGAAAACTTTTTGTCAGATGGATTTCATCACTGAAACTGCTTTGAAAATTAAAGGCCAGCATGTCAATAGAGTGCCAAAGACTTCCTGCAGAAATACAAGATTTAGGAGAACAGTGGTAAAATAATAAGATAGATAAAAAGTTCCATCAGAAGTATAAAACACATGAAATACAACAATGGCTAAATAGAACGGAAAAGGTAAAACATGGATTTCACTACAAATACAAGAAAAAAAAACAGAGAAGAGTGTAAAAAAAGGTGACTAATATGGAGAGTTTTAGAATCAAGGGTTGAGAATGGCTAGTCTTGGGGGAATGGGAACATGTAATGTGGTCTTTAGAATAGCAAATTGCACTACTATAGGTATTGGGTAATTTATGTTCTCATCTGTAATGCGTCTTCTGCCCAATCCATAAAGCATAGTGGAAATGAGCTTTGCAGGTAATTTTTGAATGGCATTGCTATACATATACACGGAGATCACAAAGTTCTTATGTTTTAAAAACAGACTGTAATATCAGGGTTAGTAACTGGTATTCTGCATCTGGAACTAATTAATGGTCTGTAAATGATAATACGAAAAAAAAAACCAGCCCCATTTCATTATCCCATTCCAACACTACTGCAATCAACACACAGACCCTCAAGATATATAAGCAGCACATATTTGAAATGAAAATCTCTCTTCTAAATTTTGTGTAGGTATATTTGTATCATGTCTACTAACCCTTGTCACAACCACAGGAGAAAGGCTACATCAAGCCTCCTGCTTTCCACAGCTTCCACTTTCAAAGGAGAGGAGAAAAAGTCTTACTAAACTCCCACCACTAAATGACTCTGGTTACCCTTCCATGAAACGTGTTTAATGTTTGCTCTTACTATTCGTCGAACATTCTTTACTAAAGAAGGACTTGTTCTTTGCCAGACAACTTCTTTATTAAAACCAGCAATGGTGTTATCATGCTTACAGCAGAATAGAAGAGATACAATCCTTCTTTGTCATGCCAAAAGCAGACAATTAATCAATCATGTTGCGATTAACAGAGAAATACCATTATCATTATCAAGCCTTCCGGTCTTGTATTTCATAAATTAGATGGAAGCCACACAGGAGAAAACAGTTCAACAGCTCTATCACCCAAGGCTTGGATTTTTACCCTGGTATCCCAAGGTATGAATATTTACAAAGCTGACAGATCCAGTATCCCAAATGGGAGGAGTTCTGATAATCAGGAAGACTGGTGACTCAGCACAGGTAACACATAATAACCTTTTAAATTAGCTTTATTATTTCTTTTTTTTCCTTTTTATATCCCAATGAGACCCTCATATTACCACAAATAACCAAACTTTATTTCACAAACAGCAGTGCAGTTGCTCTGTCTTGTTAAGTATTTATTCATTCATTCATTTATCAGAAACATTTTAAACTAGGGGGAAAGTAGGAGAATTTTTAAAATTATTTTCTTTTCTTAAGCACACTCTTAATCCTGTGGTTTTGTTCAGTTATTGAATTGCAAAACTTTGTACAGCCTGAGATTGCACATACCTTAAAGGCATCAAGTATCAAATTATATAAGCATATGTGCCACGTAACATTTATGAAATCTCTCAGTAGGTGTTTTGACTTTTTCTTTTTGGTACTTACATACAACTAATAGTACACATAAGCAAAGCCTAAATTATGTTTTCAGGCTGTTACTTGCATTTTAAAACACAGTTGATGACAGGTCAATGGTGACTTTAGCTAGCATAATTCTCTTACTATCATTCCATGGATCCTCTACAAGAAGGGATTTTTGTGCAGCATACAGCACACTGAGGAATGTAGTTATCTACCCACCTGTCAAGAATTTGTGACCACAGTACTTAGTACTGACTGTGTTTTGACATGCTAAGCATGATGATCCTTCTTAAAAACGAGAAGAATTTCCAAGAAGTATCCTGGTCTCAGCACCCTTCCACGCTGTGGAAAAGTGAGTCACAGCGTTGTAATCTGGTCAGTACAATTTCTATCAGGATTCAAAGACCTACTTTGTGATAGCATCGTTGATCATTCTCAAAGAACACCTCTCTAGCAAACCAGAAACACAATTTTGTGCATAGTATATATCATAGCTACTGCTGAAGGATAAACACTGGCAGATTCATTAGTCAAAATTTTCATGTCCTTTTTTGACATGTCTGAGTAGAATAGAGCAATCCTGTGCAATGAATAGGGCTTTGCTTCCAGAACCTATATATTTTGGTGAAATCCATTGCATATGAATCCTCTTAGAGGCAGTGTTGCTCAATATTTTTTATGATATTTCTTTCTGCCTAATAAAATTGCTTCAGTATATTCGAACACATTGGCCTACAGGTACCTTGGAATATCCTCTAAATAACAATGTCAATACATAGGAGCTCTCTGGAAAGAAATTTTAATCCCAGCTGTGAGTTTTAGAGGTTTTTTTATTTGTTTGTTTTCTGTCTTTTTTTCCTTTTGTCGTGTAGACCATTGCACCATTAAATATAGACAGTAAACCAGTATCAAATTTTTATCCAAAGAGATATCTATATTACATTTCAGAAGGGAAAGCAATCTTTAGAGGGCAAGTATTTAGTACTCTCTAAAGAAACCAGGTTTATAAGCAACATCCCAGACTGGTTATCTCAAAAACAGAACCTCCTAAACCAGTAGCCATTCTGAAAAAATTTTATGTGATTTTTTTTGGTAGGCAAGACTCATCTAATGAAACTTGGACATTTATAAGCTGCATTTCTGGAAAGAGTTTAACAAAAATCTAACTCTGTTCCAGCCTAAGATTTTATTTTCAGTGACAATGGATAGTTTGAATTCAAAACTGTATTTTGTTAATTGGGCTCTGGGGAAGAACAGATTCTAGGGGAAAAAGTAGTGCTTAGTCAGCATTTCCCATTTTCCACAGCCTCTGAGTTCCATTCTAAAGCACTATGGCAAGTGGAACAAAGACTCACAGGTCTTTCATTGAAAAACATCAAGTCTCCTGCTAAAGGTACAATTCTTCAAATCTAACTTTGTGGCATACACAAAATATTAGCATAATAATATTAAGTATCCTTTAGTTGAGAAGGAAAGGGGAAAGCCTTCTGGAGAAGTTGCTGATTTTGTCACATAGACAGTACCCAAACTTGTTTACATCCTAAGGAGTCAAGTGTTGAAAATGTCTTGATTTTCATAAATTGCAGCATAAGCTTTCAATATAAAAGGAATCTTAGAGGAGAAAGAGAAATATATTACCCTTGGTACATCCCTGTCCACCATCTTCCTATATGCACAAAAATAGGTGGCATACCATATACCACAATTGCTTATAACCCTGCATGTAATTCTAAAGTGCATTGGAAATTCCTGCTTGCACTAATGTTTTCAGAAATATCATCTTCACTACCCTGAAAGTGTTTTGCGTGTGTAGATCTCAGTACAGGAAAATACATCATGGAAACACGAGACATTAGCTACTTTGTACACAAAAGTCTAAGTAGCCAATAGCTAGAAACTCACAGAGTTATAGCTCAACACTTAAACTAGTGAAAAAACACAATATTATTTCATCTGTGTTTTGCTGGGAGGCAATCCTACTACTGACAGAGCCTAACCCTTGGAAAGGGATAAAACCTGTAACTCTTTAATAGAAGCATTTACTTCTTGTAGCACAGGCATTCAGGCTCTTAAAGGAGTCCAAGATTGAAGTCTCAGTAATATCCTTTGAATTTCTTATCAGCTAATTCAGTAGCTGACTGACTGTTGCTGTCTGCTAATTGGTGAAGAATTCATTCTTATTCATCTATGTTATGCATTGCATAGGAGGCTGAGATGTTTCACATAGGACTGTGAATACAGTGACTATTAGAGAATTCTCTAAAGGTTTACACAACACAGTAATTTCCTAGTTTCAGTCCAAATTGCTTTAAATCTTCCCAAGTACCTATCTTCCTTTTCCTCTTTGCCTTTATTATTCTGGCAGCATAATGTTTGTTTTCAGAACATGGACAGAAGTTGCAGTGATTTAAATCTACAGAAATTTTTACTTGTGTTTTTTTTTTGATAACTGTTTTCTTACAGATAGAAAGATGAATTTAAACCACATGGTGATCCCAGGACTGGCAGGTGCAAGGGATACTTAACTATACACAACACCAGTAAAATAAAAAAAAATTGTGGAGTTCACATAAACAAAAAATCATGCACCAAACTATTGTAGTTGAAATATTATCAATACTTAGTATGGACTTATCATTATTACATTATTAAGAATAAATATAAAAATATAAAATTATAAAAAGAGTCTGTGTACTGCATGAAAATAGACTTAAAGCATGGTACTCAGCAGAAATGACTCAGTGTAAGCAAGCAAATTTGCAGGTTGTCAGGTTTTATTAACTCAGTTCTCATGCTATAGTAAAGCAGCAAGACTATTTTAGACTGAACTTGGTCTTGAAGGCATCATGACTGCATTTGTACAATGCTGTATCTGACCTAATCATCCTGGCAACACGAGCGCAGGTTGATGTCATCTGTAGCATAGTTCTCTACAAACCAGTTCATCTACTCACTATTAATAAAAAAATTGACTGTTTTAGGAATAAATAAAAAAGCTGTAGGTTGACCCTTCATAACTTGAACTGATTCTTTTGGTAAATTACATTCTTAACCTGTCATATTTATTGAAAAATACAGAAGAAAATAAGTTGGAGTAGGAAATTACAGCAGCTCTTAGTTTACCACAGAGATTGTTACCAAGATGAGCACTGTCAATTTTTTTTTCTGAGGGAAAAACTATTTCACAATAAAAGAAAATAGAAGTTATCTTTTTAGACAATATTTAATGAAGGACTTGAAGATGTCTGTCTGCATTCTTTTGTGCTTCTGAATTCTTTTATGCTTCTGCATTGCTACATGGAAGAAAGAAAAAAGGGTGTTTCCCAGGCTTCTTATTTGTGTTCTATTCTAATACTTCTCACACAAGCAATTTGTTTTAAGAGACATACTATTTGTAGCTTGACTACCACATTACAGTTGTGTGAAGAAAATTGCAACACACAAACCTCCTTAACCTCTATTAGTCTTCAGCTGTATGGAATGCATTTTAACCTGTCAGATCTTGTGTTGCACTGCTCTAAGATCAAGCCATATGTAATATTCATCAGTTTAAATAATGTCGGAGACAAACACTATTCACAGCAACTTCCTCAAAGACTGAAACAAGTAGCTGGTGTTGAGTATTACAATACAATTTATTATCTACTTCAGCAGTAGAGTTCATTATTGGACAAATTAGCTTCTAAGTTACTGATGCTGATCCATAAATAACTGGAACCAGCAGAAGTGTTCCTAAGAATTTTTCTGCTGTGCTGTTACATATGTAACTGCTTGGAATGAGTGAAAATTATGTATGTCAAGAAAAAAAATTCTTCCATATATATTTGTTTACTATCATGTTTACTGCAAGCTATAAAATATCAGGTTGGCCTTGTAAATGAAAATGAGGAGACATAACTTTCTTTAGCATCTTAAAAGTCTCTAATGACAACTCACATTTTATGAAGGTAGTGGTTCTGCTAACACCATTGTTTTGAACAAACAGCATAAAGACACTGTAGGTACATGCTGTAGTATTTAATCAGGCAGTTAAATTAAACGTGGTAACACACCAGGATAAGGTGCATAGTTTTCCTTCATTAAAAGTAATAAAAAAACCTACAAACAAACCCCAAACAAACAAACAAAACAAATAGTCTTAAACAAACAAACAATGTTACCTTGTCTTGAACTACAAAAAGAAAACTAATGGTATCTTGCCTTTGTAGATGACATGAACTGATACAACAGTGAAAATCAGGGACTTCTGCACTGGCACAAAACCTGCGCTTCCTTTGATCAGGTAAGAAATTCTGTTTCCTAATAAATTCATATATGCTCTCCTGATCTAAAAGGTTTATACACAAGGTCAATGAAAATTCATCTTGAACTACTCTCCCAGCTAACAACTGATGTTATATCCCTCAGCTGGAGTTAGGGTGAGGATGTAGGAATGAAGCCAATAAGCCATGGTGGGTAGTATAAGCTTGGAAGGCAAGAAGCAAAAAATTCTAAAAAGTCGCAACATTTTTTAAGTCACAGTAAGAAGAAAATCTTGTGTGTTTACCTGTATGAAGTCTCCTGCCGAAGTCAAATACACTCATAGTTAATCCTACAGAAGCTGGTAAAAACTACATTCTAAAACAGTCTTATTTTTTTTAACTGCTGTCTGCCTAGTAAATGGTTTTTAGCCTATATTACACTCCTACTGCAAAAGAGCTAAGAAATTGAATTTTCACAATTAACTAAATTAAAACTTAGTAGCTATCTGATTACATCGGTCCTACTTTTCTTACTTCATTCTTATTAAATATTTACTATCTACTTCTGGAATTTTACACCGCAATGACTGTCGTTTCCTTGAACTTTCCATGTTTTGTACCGTGCATGAGGTTGGAAGGAAGCAGGAACGGCTACTCTTGCTCCCTCTGCAAATTTTCTCAACAATTTCAGAGGCACAATACTCTTTCAGTTCTGTAATCAGGATACAGGCTCTATGTACCATGTAGGTTATGTATCTCACCTCGTACTACTTATAAAAGGATTGAAGGATATCCACAACTGGAAATCAGTTTGTGTAAAATAAAAAATATGTTCTCGTCACTGTGAAAGACTGATTTTATTGCAAATAATTGTTAATACCTCCTAGTTATATTTGTAATTCCATATGCTCTAGAATTTTTTACTACTACTTCAGTCATCTTTACTCTACATCTTACTTCAGTCACAGGAGTGATGAAGGAAGGTACTTAAATGGGTTATAACCACAGTGAAGGAGTCAGGTGAAGATGAAATAGAGTTCTTCCAATTGTTATTCTGGTAAAATGTGATCCAAAACAAAATAATCCACACACAGCTCTTCACCTTTGAATCTAGCCACTTCGGAAATAAGGTATGAATATTCCTTTGCATTAAGACTATTAGTACATGCAACCCTCAAGATAGACTTCTATTTTATTCTTTTGCTGAAATCTATTGAAGAGGCTGATAAAGTAAAAATACTAGTACTAAAATAAATACTAATAGTATTTTTATCAAGACAACAAACACTACTAGTTGACTATATTCAGTCAGGTTTTGCAGCTCCATTGGCATTAAATATTTACTTTGCTCTTCTGAAAATTCAGCATTTTAATGAACACCTTTGTGTTTTCCCTGACAACGCCCACTGTCTTACATCACAAAGTTTGGAAGTAGTAGCAAAGGTTAGTGCTTCCCCCATCACATTATATTCACATAATTATATTCATATCAGATAAGCTGACACAGAAATGGTAGTTTCATATAATTAGGTCTCAAGTGACTTTAAAACACACACAATATTCCCAAAGAAAAACAAAATAACACAATGACAGATTAAAAAAATATTTCTTCACAATTTTAAAATGCATACCAGGATTCTTATTTCAAAGCAGTTTCAGATTTGATCATTTCAACATAGTCATTACAAAGGAATAACCAGGTCTAAACATCCCCTTTTACTGTCTGCAGTAGACATCCTCTAGTAGACTCAGTTTCAAAGGGGCTTCTACATTCCAGAGGTAGGTGAGAGGGGAGCAGATGTGAAGCATAGTGCCTGAGCAAATGCCACCTCTCACATTATTTACAACTTAGCCACTCGCAAAATGTTAGTTTAGACTACACCTAGGTTTTTTAAATTGTCTTCCCGAACCAGAAAGTTGGAGGTGATTTGCACAGATGGAGACCAAGAAATAGAACGCAGCTCAAGGTATGACCTTAAACAAAGCTGATTGAGGCTTTCAAAACCCAATGAAAAAATAACCAAAACAAGCAGAACTGGAATTTCAGAACAAATATCACAGAGGAATAATAGAACTCATCATTACATGAAAATGTTGTGTGTGGGAAGAGACAAAAGGTAGCCTACAATGCAGAGGGTTCTGCTTTAATTTTTGTTTTCTTGCACTGGGGCAGTAAAACATGTACAAACAAATACGCATTCCAGATGGCTGAGGCAAGCATACTTGTTCCTAATAGATTCAAGATATTGTTTAGTAGCAGCTTCACTCTTGTGGAAGCAGAATTATCCCTGCAATACTGCTAAGGTCACTGAAAGCATGAGATGCCTGCTGTGCAAGTATCACTGCACAATCGGAATGGCCCAAGAGACACACGCTAGGTAAGTGTCCCTGTTCACATTAAGCCATCTCTGTTCATAAATGGTGCTTGTGTAGACATTAGAAGGACCATAACTGAAGCACAATTACATGGAAATTGAGCAATAATCGAGCATAACTAATTCATAAACAGACAACATATACATCGTAGTTTTGTCAAATCTTGCCATCTGTTGCATATGTTGTAAGTAGAAAAATACAAAAAAAAAAGGAGCTGATTTTTCCTTTACAATGATCAAACTCTTCTGAATTCTTTCATCTCCTTTCAGATAGTACTACATAGAAGTTCATTGATTTGAGGCAGTTTTTCAAGTTTCTGACAGCCAAGAAAAATGAAAAAGGAAAATATTATCATCTGAAAGGATGCCAAGTATTTGAAAACAATTAAAAAAATAGAATGCCTCTTTTCTTCAATTTTTTTTTCCAAATCTGTTTCAAACCACACTATCTTAAGAAACAAGTTATAAAATTGTTCATAACATTTGTTTTATTTGCTGGCAGAAAAAAACCTCTTTAGTAAGCAGTCAAATACAAGAGAAGTAAGTTATCAAGGCTCCCATATTCAAGAAAAAAAAGAAAAAGAGTAATGTCTTTATATCCTCTTCTTTTCTTTTTTTAAAATCCTGTCATTGTGGAGTCACTTTAGGCTAAGCTAAAATTAAACACCAAATCTATTTACAACTTTATACAAAATGCAATTAAAGAAGCATGTTGCCATGGTTTTCCTGTACCTTGGAATTACTTCAAAATCCTTCACTAAACACATAAATATTTCTATAATATTTGTTCATATATGCATATGCATGTATGTGTACACACATAAATACATACACAAACATATTTAAAGTCATTATTATGAATGCAGGTGGCTTAATGTAACAGACATGCAAGAAGAAATATTTTCTTTACTCTTTCCTTCCAGCAGAGGCCTGGGAAAACCAAATCAGATAAGGGAAGAGCACAAAATACAATATCACTTTTATGTGGAAGTAACAGGCTAGGGCTTTAAACTGAGGATTCAGGAATGAGATGTTGAGGCTTCCATAAATTTCTCTTTCTCTATATCATTTCATTACTTAATAAATAACTAAAGAGCAAATGGAATTAGAAAGAATTACAAACTGAGAAAGAGCATTGTTGTACCAATGAGTATTTGAATGGCTTCCTCACCATTCACAGTTCTGCACTTGCCACACTGGGCTAGGTGAGTCAGTACAGTAGTTTTTAGGTCTCATAGGCTGGCAATACTAATAGGCAAGCATATCTATTTACAGAAACAGATTATATGCACAGTGTCTGGTTTTTGGTGCCTACTTCTCCAGTAACTGATCAGTGAAAAGCGGTAAATAAAGCCTTCTGCTGATGTCAATACTTTTTCTGAACCAGGTAATCTTTGTCTCCATTAATTGTTGCTCATTTCCATCCAAAGTAATTTTTCAAGGGGATCAGGGTGGTTAGGATGGGAAACTCAACAAGTTTTGGCTTCCAATTTCCTTTACAAAGAGCAGAAGTCTGTTTTGGGCAAGGTAATCCACCATAACATTTCCACTTACAACTAGCTAAACAAGCTATTGCACGTACAGTGTCAAAGTTTTATAGGCCTTGGTTTCACTAGGAGCTTAAAGACAGACTCAATCTGCAGCCTCCTGTGAAAACAACCACATCGTAGCCTGAAACAATTGCTGGCTCACGTAAATTTTTAACAGATTTATGACATGTTATAATGCAGCTGCCCTCCTATTAAGTCAGAATGGCATTTTCAATTATGCTTCAATTATGCTAAAGCATTTTTATTGATCAACTTCGGTTTCTGAAAGAAAATGTTTTTTTCCAGGAGTAAATAAGATCTTTATACAAAGGAGCACATTCAATGTCAGCCTTTAGGAAAAGTTGGTATTTTTAACACCATCTCTTAGCAATAACATAAACAATGTTTCCCAACAAACTTTTCCTAACCAGATTCGAGGATTGTGTACTTGAGGCATCTTGAAGATTAGTCTAGCTTCTGCTTTTCCAAGATGTTTGAAACCTACACATTACACTTGTCTGTCTACACAGATATTAAGGTCTGCTATCATATTTGGCACGCCACAAAACTTGAACACAGAAAGAGGTTAACACTAAAAGTTTTTTAAAGCCATACCTGCTTTAGCCTTAGCCAACAGGCGAGTAGGCACAATCGACACAGCATGATACATTTATACAAATGGCCCTGACAGCACAATGGCTGCGTGCAATACACTGTTGTTTATACACACATATTTTTACGTAAAAAGATATCCAAATAAAGGCTTTCTCAGACAGAAAAATATCTAGTTAAACTGCTGTTCTGAGACAGTGGACAAAACCACAAGTACATCCACCCTATTTCAGTCACCAGTGCTGTTATAACAATTTCTAATTCAACGTTACCCCACTTATCACCTTCTAACATCTTAATGTTATTTTTCCAAGAGGTCAGCAATGACTTAAAGTGAAAAAAGCTACAGTTCTTAGTAAAGGAAAAATGCAGTACTTTCTTTTCAAAGAAAACAGAATCTTCCTGTAATATCTCTGTAAGGATTAATGTGTGTGCAGTATGTATTTTACTTCATAGCATTTTCATTGTGCCAGCAAAGCTGCCCTTGAGATGCATCACCCTTAAAATATATTTTACTAAGAATACCTTCAAGGCATTGAGATCCTTGTGGTATAATTCGTACACTTCAAAAGAATTACGTACAGGATGGATGTGGTCCACAGTATCTGCTACTGGCATTGTTTACCTCCAGGTGGAATTGAATTCCCTGAACTCTGAAGAGCAACATAACAGTAATGTAACATATGTGCAATCAGGTCATTTGGCCTCTACCTGTTCTTTAAAAGACCATTCATCAGGATTTTTTTTTTTAAAAACCCTTAAAGTTACTAGGTGCAAAAATTAGTCGTATTTTTCTGTGCTAAAAATATATGAATTTTGACAGCTTTGAAAAAGAAAAAAAAAATCACTGCTTTCATGCTGTCCTACTATTTTATCATTTCAGGTCATATATTTTCCTGTTTACCATTTTCTAATAAATCTCAATGGGTGTAAATACATCAAAATATAGTATATTAACATTTACTATTCTTACCAAGAATTTAAAAATATTTTATATGATTGCATATATTCTTCCTAAACATTCTATTATACCTATATCTACTTTTCCCAGAAGACAGTAGATCTCAAAGATTGCTAGAATGACATTACTGCCGCAGTAATTTTCCAAGGAACAGGAAAATAATAACTTCTAAAATACATGCTGATGGGTCTTGCTAGTGTTACCTTTTCTAATTACAAAGACATTTCTAAACTCAGGAGTTCATGAAAAAGGAGGCTGCATCAAGAATTTAATACAATTCTCACTTCTATTTTTAATTCCGTAAATTAGGAAGGTGTAGTTGCCAGGGATTTTTTATCCTACTGGGAGGCTTATTGCATTGAGTCATCCCTACAGAAAACCACACAAATACCAGATACAGGGAAAGGGAGGAGACAGTACTTTCAAGTACAAGTGGCAGTGAAATTAACTCATCTGGAAGCAGAAAGTATTAGTCTACCTCAGTTGTAACAAGGAATTTCCCCCTAAAACAACCTGAAGGTAACAAATAAGAACTGTTTCAAACTGCAGCAAAGGAGAATGAATGAACAGAAATTTATTTGGGTTCCTAAAAAACTATTTCAAAGGGAAAGGGGAGGTAAGGAAGAGTGGGAGGGTTGTAAACTGTTTCCCTGGTAACACAGAGGGAGAGTACAATTTGTTAGGAGAAGGGAAAAAAAGCCACAAAAAGTTAGTTTTCAACAGGATTATCTGAACCTTTTCAAAAAAACTGAGTAGGTCAGATTATATGTCTTTGTACTAAAACAATGTCTTTGGTCTTGTTTGTTTCTTAATGCTTTATTTCCCTCAAGTATGGGTTCTCACTTTTTATTATTATGATTATTATTATTATTATTTTCCCATTTCCTTACAGAAACAATCAATTTAGAGTCTTTACTTCCTCCTTTAATGAATTTTAGGGAATCAGCATCTGGGGTTTAAAATTATTTTGAGCTGGACACACAAAAGGCCATTAGATACTATCTGAAATATTTTCATTTATCGCCTCTTCCAGGTGTAACCTGTTAATTAAAAGTGGAAAAGAAAACAAACAAACAAAAAACTAATTCAGTTTTAAATTTGAACATTGATGTATGACTGGCCAACAAAAATCAAAGTCTTTGTTTTCCTGGTTGCAACACATGCAAGGAATGGGGTGGGGACTAAACACCCAACCACTTCAGGTTGTCTTTCACACGGGGCTGTTGCTTCCAAAGTTAGATAGTTGTGCAATCAAAACAATAAGAACTAGGGGGACAACTTTTTTCTTGCTTTTTAAGGAGCAAAAAATTCTCTTGCCCATGCCTAGCAGAAGGACACGAGGCTTCCAGGCCAGGTGCTGTTGGGCACAATACTGTGCAAACGCTCACTCAGACTGCAATCCCTGCTTGGAGTCTGCTGCTTTGAACAAACAGTGTATGACACATGTCAACTCTCCTCGGAGAAACAAGAACAATGGCAAGAGATGAACAGGTTTAGACCAGTACCATCAACTCCAAAGTGACTGTGGCTTGCATTTATTTTGAAGAGCGTGATCTAGAAAGGGCACTATGATGTTAGTCATGCCAGTACTTCAGGGCTCTCTCTCTCTACCACAGCTTCAGTCACTCCTCTGAACACTCCAGCATGGCATGAAAAATCCAAACACACATAAAAACAACATCATCACAGTGCCTCACAGAAGTAGAAAATCAATAGTGCTGAATGACTTATTATTCAACAGTAATTGCAAAATCATTTTAAAATTAGACCAGAATTGCTGCAGCTATTCTTGAGTTTCTCTGATTCTCTTTATTCAATTCCTGTGGTTTCCCAGGAAGCATTAGAGTAACAATAGACATATGTAATGAAGCAAGTAAGATTTTTTCAGATTCTGTGGGAGGTGAAAACATCTAAATGTGTTTAGCAGATTTAGTGTCTCTTTATCTGGATGTAATTTCTTAAATCTCAGGAAAAAGTATAAAAGATAGCCCTAAGGACATGGTATGAAAGTTATTCAGATAGATACATGCGCTACATTTGCAGTGTAGCTCTAAATTCACAATTACCAGAATGCCTTTCAGTTAGAGTCCCAAACATGTCTGACAAGAGTCTGACTACCCTCACCACTGCAGATAAACCTTTTTTGTAAGTACTTTACTCTTCATACAAACTAAGCTTACTTACCAAAATAAAGAATCACCCAACTATATGGAGAACACACCAAGTATTTACAGTGTTAAACAATTTCCTCTGGGTGACAGCTGTGGTCAGTGAGCTACAATAGCTAATCTGCTACGAAGATTGTTTATGCCCCAATGGATCACAACCTGACTACAGCTAGTCCTCCAGTAGAACTTGATAGAAACAGAAGAGCAGCTGCTACCAGGGTAAAAAACCATTTTTTTGAATGCACAAAAAGCATGTTTTCCCGAGAAGCAGTCTCCAACTTCAAAGATATCAGATATTGCAGCAGAATGCAATCCTAAAAAGTAACATCACACAGCCACTCACTCAGAGTCCCCCAGTAGGATGGCAAAAGGATCAGAACAAAAGGTTGAGAAAAAAGAGTTTAACTGGACAGAAAATGGAGGGCAAATAATAATAGTAATCATTGTTATAAAATAATGTTAAAACAAGTGGTGCACAATGCAGTTGCTGACCAATCACTGACTGATGCTCAACCAAGCCCTGAGCAATGGGCTGCCATCCCCTGCCCAAACTTCCCCAGTTTTACTGTTCAGCATGACATGATACAGCATGGGATATCCCTTTCATCAGTTGGAGTCCGCTGTCCTTGGCTCCCTTCCCCACTCCTTGTGCATCCCTACCCTCCTCGCTAGTGGGGTGGTGTCAGGGGCTGACTTGCTGTAAGCACTGCTCAGGAACAACTAAAACATCAGTGTGTTATCAACATTATTCACATCCCAAATCCAAAATACAACGTCATATCAACTCCTACGTAGAAAACTAATTCCGTCCTAGCCAAAACCATGACTAATCCACAACGCATAGTGAAAATATACCAGCAAAAATGGAAATACAGCAATGAAAAAAACATCCCATCAACAACAGAACCTATGAAAAAAAGCTTTAAAAATAATCCAAGTATGGGAGGAGTGTCTATCACTGTTAGAAATCATTGAAATTGAATGGATGGATCTGTATGCTCAGGTAATGATTTGATTCATCATTCCCATTGACTTTATCACATTCCTTAATATTTCCATTTTCTCATGTCCACTCAGTTTGTATAAGTCATTATTTTGTACCTAAGACACTTTAAGTTCTTCCAAGAGATACAAAAATAAAAAGGCATGAGGACTAAATGGATTTTGCTTACTCACCTGCAAAGAAAGCATAATCTTTCCACTGCAGTTTAATATTTGTGACCTAAATGGCTATTAATAGTGTTTTGAAGTGACTTCAGTGACTGTCTCTAGCCACTGTTTGAACACAGATAATTTTAGGCATGACGGTATCTAAACTCTTCCTATGTTCTGCCTTTAGGATTTGGGATTAAGGATGAAGTGTCACACAAACACTATCCTCTTCATCTGTCTATTAAATTGCTAGACATACAATGCCCTGGATTACCACAGTCATTTCCTGCCCAAGAAGACACATATTGACACATCTAAACTTTAAGAGTGGTCTCTGTTACAAAGTCTGAGACATAATCTCTTTGCTCACACCTATCTGCTTTCCAGGAAACATAAAATCATTAGGGAAAACAAGGGGATTTTACTATGCTCTAGTTTTAAGACTTATTTAAATTCTTTTGAGAGAACAAAAAGATCAAATACACACACACACACACACACACACACACACATATATATATATATATATAAATTTGAATCAAGCATTCATTGATTGAATCCCAGCAGGGATTGATCCCAGCAGGGCTGGGATCCTGGTCTTCTAGCCAAACCCACTACCATTTCTCTTTGAAACAATAATTTTCCAAAATACATCAATGTGATAAAGAATATGAAGACTGACTATGAAGATGGTGTTAGTCCCGAGGATCTGCAGTCCACCCAAGCTATACAAATAAAAGGCATTATTTCTTCGTATTTGTATATGTTTTATGAAACAGTATTTCACACAATTTCTTAAAAAATGTACACTGCAGCATAGTTGTTATCCATGCTGATAGCATTTTTTTGTTGCTGTTTTACAGGAATGGCAATATGTCACCATTTATGTCAATGCTAGTTAAGACTTGCAAATCCTTAGGCTAATTTACTCTGACCTTATCCTCATTGACTACACCAGGAACTGTGGAGGTTTACTGTACTGAACATAGCAAATACCACTTCCAAGTTACTGTGAGGATAATAATAAACTCCCCAGTTCATGGGAATATATTTTCTCGTTTACTGTGTTTATATCACTGAAGTTATTTGATGATATTCAAATTCAAATTCAACATCTACTGAATTTCCTAGAAGACTCTCTATTCTGTACTAGTGGGTGATATTAACAACATCTAGGCTCAATTTATTAATGTTAATGGGAATGGTCTTAGTTTGGCAAGCTTCATAAACATGAAACAACTTCCAAAGTCATTGGCTCCCTCACTGGTTCAACATATTCAAGTAAGTCTATTTTTAAGTGAATCTGTCTTGAAATGTATGGGAAGTACTATATTATGTCTTGGATATTCTGCAGCCTGTAACATTGCACACCAACATATAACTGGTTCCAACTCATCTCTGCCACTGCATCAGTTTGCATATGGGTCAAGTCCTAGAAAAGAACTTTTCAGTAAACCCAGGTGCCAACCCATCACACCTGGGAAAGTACAGCATATCATAGTGCTGTGTGATACAGTGCAGACTAGGAATATTAGCAACCAACTGTAAGATATAGAAATTAATGATTAGGTAAATCTTACATTAGAGAAGTAGCAATAAATACTGACTGAACTTTTTTAGATTTGTTGGTTCAATTCATCCATATTTCATTTTGAAAAATATAAATGAGAAATTTCACAGGTTTGAATATCTTTTATTTCTTTCTCTGGAAAAAGACTAAGGCCATATGTTTCTTGTTTCAGTGTCTATTGCTTAAACTTTTCATTGCTTTACAATATTTTTACATATATTACAGCCATAATTCTTTTCTTTCAGAGATTTTCAGATTGCTTTTATTCCAAACTTCAAAGCAAATCTGATTTGGAATTATTGGAAAAGTCTTGGTGAAATAAATTTGCCTATTTTTAGTGTTTTGTGAACAGAGTAGTGTAATTTTACACTACTATAAACAGGCAAGTATCTTAATTAATTAAAGGATTTAAACTTTATTTCAGGATTATGTTTGCAGAGATTGAATCAAGATGTTTCTTCTTCTATATATACTGTAATTCTTAAAAAAATATACCTAATCCATGGCACTTTACAATAGCAGTTGCCCTTGCAGAATAATATATTCTCACTAAAGGTCTTCATATACCTTTTAGTAGAATTTAGAATTAGCAGATTTGAAGAAAATTTGGTCTTTACATTGCCATGTATTCTCCTGGCAAAAGTGTTTATTCATTATATCATCACTTTCAAATACAAGTACATATGGAGATTTATAATTTTAAAAGTCGTCTTTTTTATTTGTTTGGAATTCTTTTGAGTTTTGTAGTGTTTTGTAAACAATTATGTAAAAATATTATAGTTCCTTAAGTGGGTTTTAAGATCAGGTTTTGTCATTTGGGCTGAGCAATATTAACAAAACAAAGCAAAATCTTACTTAAGCACAGTCTGTGATCCTAAGATGTATGTAAATGAAGCGTAACATTTATGGATTCTTATTGATTATTAAAAAAAAAGGTTGTTTCTGGAGAGATACTCTATTTAGATTTGCTAAAGTGTGAGAGACACAAGCAGAAAGCAAAATAAAAGTTACTTTGAGCAGCATACAAAGAGCTCTGAATAAAGCACACATGTAACTGGTGTATCTGATACAATCAAACCTCAACAGCCATATAAAGAATGAGTATGAAATATCCAATTATGGTATTGAAGGCTCTTTCACTGAAAAACATGTTTCAATTTTTTATATTGACTTCTTTTACCACATTATTAATGGCAGATACAGCATTAGTGTACAGAAACACCTGTGTATACATATACAAGTAATGTTCTTTTTCCCCCCAGTTTTTAATACAGATTTAAGAGCTTGTCAGATTAAGACATTTCAGCTTTAGTTTATAGACAGGGAGTGAGAGGACAACACAACAAGAATGGAGATTAAGTTATACCTTCCCTTCTCCTTACAACAGTGCTGAAAATTCTTATGGTTTCCAGCTGGTGCTTTGTGCTCTGTTTTTTTTCCCCTAAATGCTCCAGAGCCAATAGAAAAATGAAGTGTGTGGCACAGCTATGAACTGCCCCCCTCAGCATGCATGCCTGTGAGCAAGCCAGCCATTCAACACATCATGGGACAAAGCTTGGGAGATCACACCCTCCTCTCACCACAATTCCACTTAAACTCAGATTTGTATACTTATAGCCACAAACAACTTCACTAAATTATACATTACCAAGACACATAATAATTAATCATGAGCAAGGACTATGTACCATGCTACTGATTATAAACCGTCTCTAAATGCTATTGTAAAAATAAAAATACTTTTGCTAATATTCTTAAAATCTAATTCTTCAGGATATGGAAAAAGACAAACTTCTCACCTCAGTTAGAGGAGCAGCAGCAACAGTTACTTCTGGTTTAAATTTTTTTTTTTGGTCAAAACTTACTTTATTTGGTACAGCAATGATTTAGATTCTAAAGCCTGATAAACTGATTTATATATCCAAAGAAATGTCAAGTAGGTGGTGAAAAGCAGAACACTAAAAGAGAAAACTCAAATTTTATCCTTTTTTAAAGTGTCTTTTACCTGCTCTATTTATCTGACTAAATTGAGGGGGGAGGGGGGGGAAACAGTATGGCCTAACGTTTGTTCAAATCTGAAACACTTTCAAATAGATACTGAGAAGTGATGGCAATCTCCAGTTCTAAACAAATAAGTAAATACAGAGCATGGATTTGGATAAAAGAAGACATTGTTTCAATTTAAAAAGAGTTTAATTTTTAATAACTGCACTACCCCCCCATAATGAAAAAATTCAAGAGCGCAGCTGAGCTCTATCAGACTATAACAGATGAAGCTTTACAAACTATTTTTCTTTCTTCTGGTGGATACAAATGAAATGATGTCCTAGTCTTGTGAAACACTATTCACATTCTAAATGGAGCATAGTAATCCCAATTCCCATTGACTTCAAGTGCTCATGTTAAGTATTATTTGTTGCTCAGAAACATTTTTCAGTCTCAGGAGGTTTAAGCTCCACTTGAATGAATAATATCCATTTTCCCATGCAACTGATAGATTCAGGGAAAACTGTTCTTCATGCAAATTAGGTTACACCATGAATAGAATTAACCTAAAACAAAGGTATAAAAAAGTAATAGAAAGCTTCTCTTCCATCTCTAGTTCAAGTACAGGGGTGGGAAAATGATTCTGTTCCCTGGGTGAACTTCAGTTCTTAATTTGGCTGCTCTAAAAAACTTGGCACAAACTGTAGATCTTAATGTCATATGCAGAAAATCCTTGAAGAATTATTTCCCTCTTTATTTCAGAGTAGTGACAGAAGAAAGCAATTTAAACATATATTCAAGCATCCTCTACTAGTAGTATAATTTCTGGCTATCTTTTCTCTTTGCTTTGTTACGACTTTTGTTTTCTTGGAACCAACCAAGTGAAAATACAGATAGATACTAAAGTTCCTAAAATATCCAGTCCATTTCCACATAATCCGATGGTCTCTCCAGCTCCCTTTAACTCTCACAGGGTTATAGTTCTAAAGTACAAGTAAACACACCTGAAACCATTGTCTAATGTAACTCTGAGCATATTCCATATAGTCTTATCTTACCCTAGTGAGAGGAGGGTGAGAAATACACTTGGTTCAGTCTTTGGAGGGATTTACAGTCAGTGGCAAACAGAGGAAACCAAACTGTCCACAAGCAGGTAAAACATTACCTTTAGCCAACTCTGCCACCATCACTCCAGAAGCAGCTCAGTGTAGTAAAAGTGGAGGATTAACAATAAATAGAAGAACTGGAGAATGAGTGTACATAGTTGCTTTGCCCAGCTACTTTTTCATATCACTTCCATCATTATGCAGTATCCCTTCCCCCATAGCACACACGCTTTATCCAAGTCTTCTCAAATAGAAAATGAAGCCTCTACTCCCTTTTCTTATGGTTCAGGAATGGATTTTTCTATCAGAAAAAGAGATTGTATCAGAGATTGTCCCATTTTACTCATCTCACATTGGCACAGGTACATACAGCACTAATTACGACTACATTCTACCAAACAAGAGATGATGAGGCAGGATTAAAGATGATGCTCTGCAAAAAAAGTCTGTGAAGAAGTGCACTGTAACTGTTCTTTCTTACTTCTTTTTATCTGTAGCCAGTGCAGGTGTGTCCTAATTGGCATACTAAATTAAATTAAGAGGCCAGGAAATGTCTGCCTCCAGTTAAAACACACACAGAAGGCCATGCATCATGTTTTTGTACTTTCTGAGGAGTACTGAAAAATTCAAACATACATTCTAAAGCGGGGGAAAGAAAAGGAAGAGAAAGAGCAACATAAAAGAAATTCCAGAGAGAGTTTGAAATGGCATGTTAAATCATACAATATATCACCTAGAAATGACGCTATCTTTTAAGAAAATATTTCCTTTGTTGTACTGCTGATTAATTTCTCACGTGGAATATTTATCAATATATCTTTAGACGTACACTGGTAATAATGAAGTAATTGAGCTCAGTATTGAAAAAATGTCATTTCACTTCTCTTAGTGACCCATTAATATGGCTTACATCCGAGAGGAAAAGTTACTGTTAATATTTGCTTGAACCACAAAGTATTCTTCAAATGTTTCCTCTCTACTACCAAGGAATCCTTCTTTACTTGCACACCTCCATATGCACAATATTCTAGAAATTAATACAGATAGATATGGGTGTCTTTTTCTCTCATTACTATGACCACAATATTTTCTAAAATATTATTCTACTATTATATTCAAAGTAAAACATGTATTATCCTAACAAGCTTCTACAAGTGCTCACAGTAGTGGGGAGAAGAAATCCTTTATTCATCAGAATACAGTTTGGCAGACCCAGCAGTAATTTACAGACACTTTTCAGATGTGTAACTACTAAATCACATGCAGCCTGTATGCACCTGCTCCTGAACTCTGTTTAAAATTTCAGGTTTAAACTCTCCTTTGTCGTAAATATAGCTTAGTCATCATCCCTGAAATATTCAAAAGCATTTCTCAAGAGAGGCTTTTTTGAGTGACCTATATTAGATGCAGTTAGGAGTGATGTTCGACATAAATGAATTATTTGCTACACAACAGGGGAACATGTTTATCATGCCTTTCTCCTTACATTGATATATTGATATGGATTTGTATACTTTAGACTCTAGGTATAAGACCTTTTTTAAGAACTGGATAGCATCACATGAGACTGAAGCACTAAATGTGCTATGAGAGAGGAAGTTATTTTCTGAAGTGCTGCAGTTTTCATCAGAGGCTAGGAACTGTGTTAGACCAGACACAATGGCATTTGGATTACACAACAGTTTCTGTTAATATCACAATACACATATTTTGGGCATCATTTTCACAACATTAAAGCCAGAGTCTTTATGTATTTGCACAAACCATTAGAAAAAATTGCTCATGCATATTTAATATTTATCATTGCAAAAATTTCCTCAATTAAATTTTTCTTACTGCATTTACAAAAGTAGTGGATTGACCTTGGTTCTCAACTCCATGAAAACCATGCTGTTATGCCTCTCTTCCAGGAATCACTTGAAGAAAGAGGATGGGCCAATCAAAGCATGTTTATTATCTTAGGCACTAGAAATATTTATTATCTGTGTGCAAATCCTTTCATTGATAATAATTTTTATATTAATTTTTCTCATTAGTTTTCTAAACGAATGCCAGGGAACTTCAACGTATGGCATCGACTGATGATAGAATTATGTGTTAGACCAGTACATGACCTGTATGTCAGAAACATATTCCAGCATTAGGCTCTAGAGGGTTCAAGACTGAATAAAACTGAGATAAAATAACAATAACAACTGAGAGGGGGTGGGGAGGGAGCACGGAGAGGGAAAAATACCTTGAAAGACTCATGAGAAGGCAAGGATTAAAAACTTTTTTTTCTGGTATTTGTAAAAAGATAAAACAGAAAGTAAGTGGACAGATCAGGAGGCAAAAGCTCTGCCAGACGGTGCAGGCAAGATTAGGAAAACTGAGCCAGTTTATTTACTGAGAATTACTGCACAATTTAAAACCGAAGTAGTGAATAAGGCCAAAGACAGTGCAGCAGTGCCAGACCATGAGAGAGTGGATAAACAATTTAGAATTGAGAAAGGCAAAAAAAATCAACATATTTTTTAAAATAAGGTACAAGTCTTTATACTAATATGTAGAAACACAAGCCACTTCAACAATTATAATGCAATGAACCAAGACCATGTAAAGACAGCATTTGGACCTTGTCCCCAGACTGATCATGTACAAAGTTCTGTTGCTGGAAAAGTTTTTCTATAAATAGCACTATGCCATATTTTATATTCTAAATTAATCCTGATGGCAATGCATCATTTAAAAGGTTCAGGAAACAACAAAAAATAGCTTTTTATAAGTGCATAATAAGGAAAAAGTTGTTAACTCTTTTTACAACTAATGTTTAGATAGAATTTAAAATCCTTAAGCTCATTTTTATATATTAGCACACTCCATTTTTTTCTATTAAACTGTTATACAAATATTTTTTTTCTTCTCAGCTCCTCCCACTATTTTTCAAACATTCTTTGTTGAATGTTTTTATACCACACTTGCCCACCTTTCAAAAGATTACTCTGAACAAAAGGAACTGTATTATGCAAGCCCAAAGCTCTGACCATTTTGATAGCTGATACAATAGACTGCCACCAGTCTTTCTCCCAAACTACAAAATAAACCAATAATTTTTCCTGTCGAAGTGAAATCACAAGTCAACAAAAGATGAACTAGAAATTCAACAATAATACTGTATATGCTGCATACAGTTTACACACTGAATTTAAAAGCAGCAAAGGAAAATAACAGACAGGGAAACAAGAGATTATTGCCTCACTGAAGATCTCACATGGGAATACAAAGTTTTTACACTATACAAATAGTTTATTTTATGTTTCAGAGCTAGAATCATACCTTAATAAGTTTGGCCAGTGGATATCAGCAGCTGTGTTTCAGCTGGAAATAAGATCCACATAAGATCTCCTAGCTTAGCAGAAAACTCAATGCAAGCTTAAAAATTTACAATTAGCGCTTACCCTGAAGAAATGAAAACAAGGCAATAAAGAGAATAATTTCCTCACTTTGTCAGTTGGTGTGAAAGACACATGCAATTGGCATCCATCAGTCCTCAGAAGTAAAAGAGGTTTTTTTGACTAGTGCCTCTAACAGCAGTAGTCAGTCAAAGGGCGAAGGAAGTAAGTGCAGCTGAAACAATCACACTGAAAATAACATTGTCTACAGCTTCAGAAGATATTCCCAGAGAAAGTAACGCTTGGGTGTTAAATAGAGTTATTTGCTTGTAACATTCCTGACCTATTCCAGGACTGTATAAACCAGCTAAACTCAGTTGTATAATTCTACCGGAAATAAAAGTTGGTTTAACTATCATTTAAAATACTTTTTCGCCTTCCTTGATCATGTCAGATCTTTAAAAAAAAAACAAAAACAAAAACACCCCAAAAAACCTAAATCCAACTAACAAAAAACTCACAAATTAAAAAAAAAAAAGCAAAAATAAAACAAAACTCCAGTAAGATAACAGTAATATTGTACTTGCACACAATATACTTTTAAAGGGCCAAGGAATACCCCAGATAGCAAGCATAAGATTTGGAGAGCCTCTGGAAAAGGGAGGTGAAGTTGCCTGAACAAGACAAAGCCCAAGCAATACTTTAGTTAGTACATCTGCTGAACCATAGCAACATCAACACCAAGCACTAGAGGCTAAATTTGGTTCTTGGAGAAACCTGTCAAAGAAATAGCCCAACAAGTAATACATCAAAAGAGAATTCCAAGTTTTCTGGATGATAGTATATAAAACTGAAAGAAAAGTTCAAGGTACTCTTTAACATGAGCAAGAGCACTTTTCCTCACACCTATCTTTACTTCACACCAATAGATTCTGTTCTGTTTGTGGTGTGTCATGAAGCTGTTGGCACATCAGTGCAATCAAAAGCCATCTGATAACTCTACATTTATTCCATTATTCAGGAGAGAAACAAGAAAGTGTTCAGGTTTTCACCTAAGCTCAAATTATTTTTTAATGAAGGAATTTAATTTTTGATATGAATGTGATAATCAGTTCAGCAAGAACTATTTAGGACATGTGGAGCTAAAGTTTAAAGGGAAAAAATAGAGGAAGAAAATGTAATTGCTGTAGGGAACAGAGTTATAAACAGAAAACTTCTTCATAAGATGTGGGAACAACTATAAAATAATATTTTTGGATTAATGTTACAGACAAGGTTGCTACGAAAACAATACTCTACACCTCTAGGAGAGTCAGAAATAATTTATATACAGAATTTCTCATTAAAATGGAACTAATCTAATCTTTCTAAAACAAAAATTCCCTGTTTCTTGTAATCTGATTTATTAGTATAGTAACGATTTTGGTGTTGTCATGGTGGAAAATTTTATTTCAAATAAATTACAGATATTTTATAATGAAACAGGGGTTTAATGAATAAAAATTATCAGGTAATAATAATGACTCTCTAACTTAACAATAAAAATAAACGTTAAAGGGACCTTTAGTAATCACAATAGACGTCATGATGTGGTTCTCCTAGATCCATTGTATACAATTATGCCAATTGGTTTGCAAATTTTTTTTAAGCTCTCTATTAAAGTTCAAAAGTTGATGTTTAGTTCTGTTAAACTTAGAAATATTTTGATATCAAATTAATTATGTGCTTCACAGAATGTTATAACCCAGCCTGCTATAATGTTGTGTGGAAACACCACTGTTTTTCAAAGTACATAAATAAATCCTGATGAATTCTATCTGCCTTTTTTTTTTTCTTAGACAAGCGTATGATATCAGAACCTTATCACTATGATAAGAAAGACTGTATTTCAATTTTACCCCTAATTTCTGAGCATCTGGATTTGAAGCAACTTTATACATAGAAAGTACAAGATCTGAAAAGTAATGGTTATGGATCCACCTCCTTTGGTAATTTTGCTCCCTTTATACTCCTGTCCATGGCCAGAACATGTTCACAGGTGTTCTCAGCACTGAGTCAGAGTTGATGCAATGCTTTCTTGCACTGCACTGGTATAAACTAGAAATGTATAAATGAAAATATATCTGTCTTAAATGAAAGAAGTATTCAAAACCACAAACATAAGAAAAAAAGTAAAGACAACAAAGGTAAACCATAAATCATAAAAATAGATGAAGTTTTTATACACGTCACTTCAGGAGATCAAATCCATTACTGTTCCTGGGACAGCTTACACAGCCATCAACTAGAAAAAGTCTGGCCAATTGAAGCCCTGGTTTAAACTGTTCAGTGAACCTCCTTCTTTTCACTCTGCCTGCAGACAAGATTTTTGTGAGTTCTTTTATCTTGCACCAGGCCTACTACACAGCATGGCCTCTGCCTTTGGGCAAGTCATCTGCCAGCTTGCTAAAATATCTTGGATGATTTAGCAACTTTCTTACGTTTCTCATGGGCTATTAAATCCTATCTCCTTTTCATAATTCACTTCCTTGTAGCTGGCAGTTTAATTATTTTACTGCTATGCGTTTAAGTTCATGTGCTGCGCCCTAGGAGCCCCACAACATACATAGTGTTAATGGGCATTTGCCCAGGCAGGTCAGGTCTTTGTAGTTGTTTACATCACTCTCCAATTACCTGGCTGCTTTAAAGATAGCATGTATCAGTCTTGAAACTTCACAGACCTTAAGAGGCGTCTCACTGAAATATGATGCCTCTCCTACAATTCTCTGTTCCTATAGTGCTTTCTGAAAACTGAGTCAGAGTGATTCATGTTATATCCCCTAAAGAACACCACCTTTCCCTCTCAGAGCAGTTTTGTACATCTAGTTGAACCTGTTTTTAATAGAAACTTTTCTTTTTAAAGGCAATTTGTGTATGCATTATACCACTGTTCTGAATTGTAGCTTTATTATTAAAAACAAAAAATTTATTCTTGTCAGAAGGCACAGAGGGAAAAAAAAATACAGTGCAAAAATACAAAAAACCACAACTCTTCTATGATTCTACCCTGAGACTAGACCTATCAGTTTTATGTATAAGCTTTACACTTAAAATAGTCATAAAGCTATAACCACCTCATTAAATCTAGCATTTGCTAAGTGTACAATGAAGCCCAAAACAATTGTGGGTGTACTTAGCTTACAACAAGCCCTGTTCACATGCATGGGAAAGCAAATAATTCCTTCTAGCCAAAAAAAAACTTCTGCTTCACTAGTCCTAGACATCTAGGTAGCATTTTGTTGCGTTAAAAAGAAAAACAGAAATCAAACACTCCTAATTAATTAATACTTCTGACCCCATTATCTGTATGTCTGGTTTCTTTGTGGCAGCTCTGTTACAACAATCCAGCTCAATGTACGCTGAGTAAACAAGAGAATTCATACAATACCTATCTAGCACCAGCCATTTTTGGCTGGGCCAAGGGTATATTTGCTGCAATCAGAGAAACCAAGTTAGAATATAACCCAAGGAATTACAGAATGGTTTGGGTTGGATGGGACCTGAAAGATCATTTATTTCTAACCCCTCTTCCATGGACAGGAACACTTTCCACTAGATGGCATTGCTCAAAGACCCATCCAACCTGCCTTGGACATTTCCAGGGGTGAGACAGAAAGCAAAAATATTACAACAGGCTAGAGGACACAATTATTGAAGGAGAATGACAGAAACCCATAATACTTCTGAATTTGCTCCAGTATAGAGCATCTTGACTCTCTTGCCACTTCTCATTGATTTTCCACTTTGCACTTAATACAAAACTACTATTTTCTAGTAGTAAGTTTTGATGTAGGTTTTGATAAATTTTATAAGTCTCACAAAACTGAGACTACTCATCACATCTTAGTAGTTATCTAGAAAACTACTGTAAAAATATTGTAGAATACCTTGTTATAGCTATTTTTGTTTAAAATTTATTCATTAAAATAATAACACTACATTCAGACATACAATTTATCTAACACTTTTGGGACTACAGCTATTATATGAAGAAAATAGGATATTTTCTTCAAGTCCAAAAAGTCCAATGTGGGGGAAAAAGAACTGAATTATAAAGGAGTCTTTTGGCATGTGACTGACCATGTAAAAAAGTCATCTCTATCTTTACAGTTACACTACTACAGAGAATTTGAAAACTGTGCTGACATCAATTAAGTATCAGGGAAAAAAATTCATGCACATATTTAATAAATACGTTTCATTGGTAGATAAAAATGAATAAATCTTATTTCAATTGTTCTGTGCTGAAATTCTGGGAATTCATTAAGCATGAACCTTATTACTAAGTCATTTATGTCTTTAATGACAATATAGGGTTGTCTAGAATTCTGTTCATGATTTTTCTCCAAAGGAAACTTTTGCTGCACCTCAGTCAGTATCGTCAAAATTATTTTACAATTAGAATTTAAATTGTATAGTTCAGAATGTGTCAATATAGCATTAGGATCAATGTAATACATTTAAAAGAAATATCCTTTGAAAACATTTTGAGAAACTGTCATCACTAACTAAATTTACTTTCAATTACCTCTGTCTAATTATCATTAGGAGTAAAATATTTATTCAGTATGTTATTATATATTAAGATATGAAATCCATTTCAGAGTCTGCTTTAAGTTCTTTGCATAAAAGTAACTTCCACAGAAGAATCATTGTTTAAGGAGAAAGTAGAAAAGCAAAGAACCCTCTTAAAAAACAAGTAAACAAACAAAAACCCAAGTCACTCTGTATCATGCACATCATGATGCCATTTGTGAAAAAAAAAAAAAAAAAAAATTTCCCCAGCACTAATACTCCTTTGTACAGGAAAGGTTCTGCCCTGCAGCCTATCTACTCTACGACAGCTAGCTAACTGTCCCTGTATATTTTTTTCTGTTTGTGATAAAAAGTAGTTGGTGGGAGTAATTTTACTTATTTGTGGATATAGTATGGTCCAGTTAAAACACAGATTGTATTTTGTCTGTTCATCCTGATGAACACCTAATTTGGCAAAGTGGTCAGTGTACATTACCTAAGACCTACACCCAGAACTTCAGTGGGTATCTCTGGAAGTGCAGTGGGCTGCAGGAGAGCATCTTCAAAGACAGATCTTGCCAAGAAACCTTGCTGTATCTAACTGTGCTAGGACAAAAGGATGCCTGCAGGGTTAATTCCAGCATTGGGGAACTAACCTTCCTTCACACCTGCACCTTCCATTTTTCTTCAAAAACACTGAACTTTCTCCTTATGTCTTTTGCACTGTGAAATAAACAAGTGCATTATTTAATTTGCCTGTATTTAATATGCTCCTAGATTTTGAATAGTGACAATTGTCTGGGCAGATGATTATTATTTAGTACAAGCACATTCCCAAAACTAATGTTGAATTAAGACAGCATCAGCGTAATGCCCAAGCTGCGTTTCCCTAACCTTAAAATAAATTGTAACACTTCATGCCCCTTAGCCTCAACCTCCAGTGCTTCAACAGAGAATTATTTCAAGATTTAGAAAAAAATGTTTTACCTAAAATCAGGTAGTTTAGGTGGTATTCTAAAAATACAGTCTTTCAGATCTCATATTGACATTTGAAATATTGGCTGAACAGAAAGAAAATTATGAAGAATCCTTTGGAAAAAAATGAAACTGCTTTTATTTTAGTAAGTGTTTATGGTGAAATAAATAAATATTTCTCTAGATTTTATAGCAGGCCATTTAGGGATCACTAATTTTATTACTTTAGTTCTCTCTGGCAATTAAGAACTCAGATAGTTATGACCAGAGTATGAAATAATTGAACTGCTTTCCCTGCTTTAAATTAAGCTGTTTTCATTGCAAGAAGAAAGAAAATAATTCAAGCATTGCTGAATTAACCTTACACATAAATATATTGTGAGGTCATCTTCAATTTATTTAGATAAATATTTGTGTTTTAAAATCATCCTATGAGAATTAGTAGAAACTACAACTACACTACATGAAGAGAACTAAGAAACTCCAAACCTTGCATTACTTCCCTAACTGAAGGAATCCTCAGTGTTTGCAGTCAGAAATGAACCTCCAAAACCCCCCTCACCCTTATGCCCATGAATATATTCCTACAAAGAGAGAAGTCCTACAAAAGAGAAAGAATAATGGAAGAAATCAATCCACAGCCTTAATAAAGACAGGGCCTAGAAAAGAGACCAAGAAGAGATAAATTCCCCTTGTCTGACATTATCTTATATGCCTCATGTCTTTAACGTCTGCAGAACTACAGACACACACACACAAATCTTCCTTGTGTGATGAGAAAGTCTCTTGAATCTAGATTCAAGAAAGACTTTCTAAGTTACCAGCAGGAGGGGATCACTCTGTAAGCATAATTCAAAATTGTTTACTTCAGCAGAGAGAAGCAAACCTGTTATGCACATCCATGTATTAGAAATTAATTATTTTGTGGCCTCATGGTGTAGAGTAGATTTCATTATACCATTATGTGGAAATGGAAATGTTAAATATTCTAATTAATTATCATTTCATTATCTAAAAACACTAAACCAATGTCAAAGAGTTAACTACTTTTGAGAGAGAGTTTGAAAGTATCTTCGTGAATAATCAAGAGCTTGTTTTGTAATACTTGACATCCACTTTGCTAAAATCAAACACCACTGGACTGAAAACAGAGTTCCTATCCATCTTCCTTGATTTTAAGTTTATGATTATAAAGAACAAGAATAACACTGGTCATTTCAGATCCACTAAAAGTGAGCATCAAGACCTGCATTCAGTCCTGGAATTTTTCCAACTTTCATAGTGCAAGTGAAGCTGTTCCCTTGAAGATATAATTAATTTACTTCTGTGAAAGCACTCTGGGTTCCCCCCCATATGTTGTATGAAACAAGACCTTGCTTTGCTTTAGTGGGAACACTTAGGGCATCACTCCTAAATCTTTATCCATACAAGAAGTAATTCAGTTACTTGGCATTAATTTTTCTTCAATTGATTGTACATCTGAAATCTTATGTAGATCTGTCGAGGTGTCACCCCAGTTGGTAACCAAGCATCTCACACCTGCTCACTCAGGACCAGCATAAGGTCCTAAGCAGCCAAATAAATTTTTGGTTTTGTTTTGGTTTTAATATCTTTCTTTGTCCAACTTTTAGCTTAGTCAGTATTTATTCCATACCCTGATGGTAACTTTTTGATGATAAACAGCATTGCATTTTCCTTAAGTGTACAGGCACCAAGCTGACTTCTACAAATTTAACTTTCCAGGGATAGATATTTATTCATAAATGTCAAAAAGTGCATGCCACTAATTTTTCTGCTAACATCTAAGTGCATCTTTTGTATCATCATATTCTATTCTCAAGTCCCTAACTAACTATAGTATATTTAGCTTTGTTACATGTCATCATTCCTTCAGCTGTATAATAATGTCCTTTGTAATACTGGCACATGGAATAGCCAGCAACTACAAACATCCCATGGGTTAGCATTTATAATTTATAAGTTATGAACAGGAGGGAAACTGTACTGTTACCATCTTTCATTTCATTCTTTATTCTCTTTACCCCCTGTTATTTTTCTAAATATGAAATTGCTTACAGTCTCAAAATATCAAAAATGCTCTCTTATCCTGTATCAACTACTTTGTCAATAAAGAATCCATTTTCAGAAATGCTTTCTTGTACATTTTAAGCCTCAAAATCTGGAACATCCTAAAGCAGCTGGTTTTAAAAAGAATGCACACTCAGTACATTCCAAATATTTTAAAATTTTTAAAATAGTTTGTAAAGTTTCTCACAGATAGACATTAAAAATAAACAAAAATCCACTTATTACCTCAGAAAAACAAAAAGCAAATCCTTATTCCTCATCATAAGACATATATTTGTATTAGAAAAATATCCAGCTAAAATAGAAAAGAACTGAACATGGATATGAAAAAAAATCTCATCTTTTGATTTATTTTAAAAGTTAAGCTAGGAATGCATGACTACCTCCGTTTTTCTCTTTGGCATAGGGTTTTGGATGTGTTTTTTTGTTTATTTGTTTGTTTGTTTAAATTTCCTTTGTTCATTTCTTCTGTGTGGTTGTTATATCCACAATCACCTGATACTTCAGAACACTGGGAAAACACATCCAGAGAAAAGATGGTAATTCCATGAAACTATTTGTTGTATCAGGCTATTAAAATCACAATAAATTTTTGTCAATATATCCACCTTCAATGTGTTCAAATAACACTTTCTGCTCCTAACATGACTGCCATAGCTGTGACTACAAACACCTCTTGTGACTCCACATGTAATCGTAGTACCGTACACATGATGATAATACTCATCTAATCTGAGATTTCGTATGTTTTTTAACAAAATAAAAGAAAAAAAAAAGAAAATGCAGCTGTTTCTGCAAGAAGGGCCGTAATATTTCTGACTCACATATCTCCCTGAAGAAAAGATACATTTCAGAATCATTTCTTTGATCCCTACAAATTACTTCAGCAATAAAACCCAGGCACCTGCAGAGTAACTCCTTTATTGTCACATCTCATTAGTATATCTGTGAATGTCCTTATACTACACCCAAAGGATCTCCTACATTTTGTTTTTAAATGTTTTAAATCTATAGAAAACAAAAATAAAATTTGGTGGAGGGGTCATAAAATTTTGGTGTTACTTTTATCTAGAAATACAAAATCCATTTGATTTGTCATTGAGACTGAGTCTCAAAAAAGTTCAAAGCTAAACATTTTAAAATATTTTACAGATTCAGTTAAATTTCTTACATGATATAAACTAGATTTTGCACTCACATGCAATTTCTCAATGCTTATTTTTCAACTATCTAGGATATATTTCAGTATATTGCTAATGCAGATTTCTTTGTAGTTTAAGAATTCTATTTTATTCCTCTTGTCTTGCCAGATTGGGGCAAAAAATAAATTACTCAAAGGTCTAAATAAGGTCTATTTTCCATTATTCACTGATAATGTTACATTCCTGGCTAAATGTTTACATACAAAAGTATTAGAATTAATTAAGGAATATGCTTTCAGTTGATGATACACAGAAAAATAGCTGAAAACATTTTTTGAAGAGCTTGTTTTTATGTACTCACTCTGTAAGGTCTAATGTTTAATGAATCTGGGGTTAATCTACAGCTAATCTGACAATATGGCAGTTTTCCCACAGATTATATATTCCCAAAAGAGAATGAGAGAGACCAAAAATTCCTCTTATTAAGCAGAATTGCAGTATGATTCAGTTACATTTGACACTAAACAAGCCTACAGGCTACACCAGAGATCATAAGATCAGCCAGTCGTAAAAGAGCTTCCTTTCCTTAAATTATTTCTTCTGTTGAAATGCCATTAAAGACTTGTAGAATATGAGTTAATTTAATCTGCTTCTGTAAATGAGAGTAGGGCTATGTTACCCCATAGTGTGTGTACAGAGTTAAGAATTAAGAATATGAGTGTTATTTGAAGAGGACACAAAGTTGAGAAGGCACGTGCCAAAGCAAGCCAGAAGGAAGTGTCAGTAAGGTGTTGGTGTTTAGCAACAAATTCAAGTTGTATTCAGGGTGTCCACATTTAATCATATAGAACAGTTTGGGTTGGAAGGGACCTCAAAGATCATCTGGTTCCAGTGGCCCTGCCATGGTCAGAAACACCTCTCACTAGATCACGGTGCCCAAAGCCCCATTCCGCCTGGCCTTGGATACTTCCAAGGATGGGGCATCCACTGTTTCTCTGGGCGAGCTCTTCCAGTACCTCACAATGCTCAGAGTAAAGCATTTCTCCCTAATAAAAAAACCTACTTTCTCCCTAATCAAAACCTACTGTCTTTCAGTTTAAAGCCATCCCACCTTGTTCTATCACTGTGTGCTCCTGTAAAAAGTCCCCCTTCAGGTACTGAAAAGGTCTACTTGAAGCCTTCTTTCCTCCAGTCTGAACAACCCTAACTCTCTCAGCCTGTCCTCACACGAGGGCTCATTGGAGCAGTTCTTGCTTGGACACCTTTGGTGCTCAGTGGGGAAAGCCCTTTTGGAAGGGCAGGCCAGATGGTCTTTGCTAATGGTCCAGCAACCACAGGAGTAGGAGAGAGCCTTAGTAATGTCTCTGCCTTTCCATCGTTCTTTATAATGACAAATTATTCTGTGGGTTTGTAGAGTAGAAGGGCGTTAACTGTTTTTACTCAAATATCTAGAGCACTCACCTTCAGTGTGAAAGTCTCAGTTTCCAGTCTTTTTCCCTGAATATTTAATGATCTAAATAAATGTGTGTCTGAGAACAACAGAATATGACGATCATGTTAGGGCAAGGGCAGGGCAACCTCAGTTCTAATGCAGAAAGCACAGTGAAATATCACTCATCTTGATCACCAGCCCAAGTGAAAGTAATGGAAGACAGATTCAAAAGGAATTAGAACAAGTATATATGTTCTCGACCAATAATTATGAGACTGGACTGAAAATTAAACTTAAATCAAAAGAAACACACAGACACTAAATATTGTGAGATTCATGATAAATTCTGAAGGGTTGGTAAGGCTGGTTGCAGCACCTGTGGAAGGTTAGTTAGCACATACACTTACAGGTATATTACAGAAACTTGTAGACACACTACAGACGTACAATATTTGCATATAAAACAGACAACATGCACTGCTGCAGGCACACTACAGGTGGTAGGTATTACAGCTATAGTTAATGCTTATCATGTAAATAAGAAATTGGCCCATTTCTAATTAAACATTCTAATAAATGAAAATTCCTAACCTTGGAGAAATATAAGCTACCCCATTAGATGGCTACTAATTTGTTGTTTATTGCCAGGTATCTGTGGTTTTCTGCATTTGAGAAATACGAAGAATTTATAGCTTGGTCTTTCTAATGTGTCAGCCATCTTTTAACTACAATTTCTTGTTTTTCCTGTGTTATCTTTGTCCAAATAATGCATAATTTTATGAACTATACGTATAGAACGCCATTTGAAAAAATTGTGTCTACCAAATATTACAAAATCTGTTTCAGATTAATCAGAATTTATCAGTTAACTCAAAGTGTTTTATGATCATTTAAAATAGGAAAATAATAAGAACTGTCTAATATAACTCACTTTATTGTACAAAGACATAAAGAACAATGATTTATTTCACTGAACACGTTAACCTTTCTGCAAAACTTTTTCTAGGAAAGACAATGATTTGACTGAGCTAGTTTAAGGTGTAACACAGAAAAACATGCATTAACACTACCATTGCTGTAGATAGCCTGCAGGTAAACTGAGGTCTTCCATTCCCAGTTTCATTTGGTATCTTTAACTCTCAACGCCGAGGGTAGGATTTTCCAACACTAAGTTCTAGCATTGAAATTATCAAAGCTGTACTAGTTTTTAGTGTTGCAAATCTCAATCTTGTCAACGTAGTATGCTTCTGTGGCAGTTCTATATCCAATATTATAAGAAATCAAGATTTTGATTATTTGCCTTAGAATTTGTACTGTCTTGTCATAAAACAAAATGGCTTTGGCTGAGCAAATACTGCACGGATAGCAAATATCAAAACAAATGAGAAATACTTTAGTTTGTTTTTATCTTTTGTATCTTCAAGCCTAGATTCATCCAATACTAAATGTTAATGGAACATGAATATTAGAAAAAGGGATGGAATATGACAGTGCATATGGAAAATATTAGGTTTCCTTTTCTAGCTGAACTTTGTTTCAACTTAATTCTGACTAGAGTGTTTTAAAGAGTTAGAGCTGAACAGTTAGAAAAGTGACAGTCTTTATGTATTGAGTGTTGGAAGTAATCTGTTATATAGTTCAAAAAACTTCATTGCTGTTTATGCTTTTATTTTAATTGTACAGTGGTGTGCACAGAATTTGATTTATGAGTCAGGGTTTTGGCTTTTTTATTAATGCTTTTTTTAGCAATTCTTCAGTTTTGTCTATAGGAAGCTCTTTTAAAATGACTAACCTCTTTAAAACAATTTGCTGTTCCTTACAACATTTTGTGACCTGCAGCTTTATAATTTTATTCACATAAAATTATATTAAATAGTTTCTTGCTTTAAGGGCTTTCAATCTGGGGGCAGCCCATCTTTGCTCGTTTGAGAGCTCAGCTTGACTTCACAGGATTTTTTTAATTCTCAGAATGCTCACTAACTAAATGAGAATTTGGGAATGCCTAAGAGTTCTAAAAACATACCAGAAAAGTCTTAAACAGGTTAAAAAGGAAGAAAAAAACCCAAAAGAAAACAAAAAAATGGAAAATAAAAAAGAAAAAAACAACAAGAACAAAAAGCCCTAAACCCAAACAAAACAAAAAAATTTAACAGGGAAAAGGTATCACACAAAATTTTACCACTAATTGAAAATATGAAAATTGGAGGCTTGTCTTAAATGTGTGTGATGCAGTGTAGTAAGTTCTATATGCTGAGTGGTAAATCATAAAAAAAATTAGTTCAAGTCCTTTATTCTACCTTGTTCTTTGAGAAATAACACAATACTTCTTTAAAGTCAACAAGTAAACTTCAATGCAATAATCCACACAACAGGGAGATGTGTGGGCTTTGGGTGACACACAGCCCTTCATATTTCTGAATACCAAAATAGAAAGGGTGCGTCCAATTCTTTACAGAATTTTTAAAATAACCAGATTTTGGGGCAATGTCTGTATGAAAAAGAAGCAATAATTGAACTGCAGGAGCTTTGCAGACTGTGAAAACACTATTTGGCAAAATCTGATCAAGATTGTCTAAGGAAACACTGAGGGGTGACCTCATCACAGTCTTAAACCTCCTCAAGAGGGGTAGAGGAGAAGGTGACACTGATCTTCTCCCAGTGACCAGCATCAGTACTCGAGGAAATGGAACGAAGCTGCATCAGGGGAAGTTCAGATTAGTAACAGGCTCTTCACACAGATGAGGTGGGCACTGGAACAGGCTGCCCAGAGAAGTCATGGCACTAAGCCTGCCAGAGCTCACAGAAGCATCTGGGCAGCCCTTGTCACACGGTTTGTTGTTAGGGATCAGAACTCAATGATCCTCATGGGCACCTTCCAAATAAAGATATTCTATGACAGATTATGACTACTTTGACAGATTTTTTACACATTGTCCTTTTTTCGTGTAACTCAAGGACTTCATAGAAGAGCTATTTGAAAAAAATAAAATTATCTGCTTCATTATGAAATAAGAATTTATGGAATGTTATCACTATTCTTCTTTATGTTCTCTATTATTAAACATATAAATCTTTATGTATTTACAACTTTACCATGACTGCTTAAACCTACCCTATTATATAACTTTTAATTTTGCTTGTAAGAAAAAAATAAAAAAAATAACTGTGTGCCAGAGCGTATTTACATTATGTATTGGGATTTTTGACTTTCATTGTCTTAATAATATTTGGTATGTGTTACAGCTCTCAGAAGCTTCCTCAACATGGAAAACATCTATGATTATTTTAAATCACAAGAAGGAACAGTTTCATTACATTAGCAGTATAGCACAAGTCTGTAATGGTGTACATCTACAGACAAATGCAACTATGCTATATTTGATAAATGAAGTCACAGTAATTGGTTTCAGGATCTTATTCTGGCAAAAGCATACCCAGTAACACTTTTGGATATGAAATTGCATATTTCAAAATGTCAATTTTGTTACAGTTCCACATGGAATGCATACTGATTTCTGTGACTTTATAAATATACATGGCCTAATAAAATCAAAATAGTCACATTAAACTACTGCAGGTTATGAAGTTTGTCAAAGTGCAATAAAAATAAATAAATAAAAGGATAAACATATAGCATAAAAATTACTAATCTATTAGTTTTTCTGTATGAAGAATGAGAAAAATATTTTCTAAACATGTGGAAGATTTCAGTAGCTGTGTGACTGAGATCTATTACACTTTTTTACTCTCAATAAAAATAAAGAAATAGAAGTAAAACTAGGTTTATCTTTAGCCATATCTGTGGGGTTAGATTTTTCTAAAAACAGTTATTTGAAATCTCAGTTTTACTGTCCACTGTATCCATTAGTGCATATTTTGTAAAGAAAAAAGACAAACTACTAGTGTTACTAATCATGCAATCTAGATTAAAAATGAAAAAAAAATATAGGTAAAACTTCTTCATTATTACTTTTTTAAGAGGACTGTGTATAAAAATTAAAAGCTCTTTATTCTCAAAAACCTCATCACTTTTTTCACACCATTACCATTTGCTTATGAAATTAAATCAGTCTTGTATTATTTTAAAATGTTTGGAACACACAACTTTTTTCTGTTTTTTGCATTTTTACATAATGACCTTTATCCCAATTCTATGGAAATGGCCACTGAAAAAAAATAATGGGAGATAAAAATAATCAGCAGTATTTTGCATAATTTTTTAACATTTGGACTAAGATTAGTGGGGTTGAATTTGAGATGTGGTGGGACAAATTCCAATTCTGGAGCGCAACTACCTATGGCTACAGCCTGTTCAGAAGAGACAGCCAAGGAAGGAGAGATGTAAGGGTTGTCCTCTACAATAAGAGCTGGATTGAGTGCGAAGGGCTGTCTCTGAAGAAGAGCCATGAGCAGGACTGTGGGTAAAAATCAGAAATTAAGGCAACAAAGAGAACCTCATAGTTGATGTCTACTGCAGACCACCTGATGCAGGGGAGCCTATCGATGAAGCCTTCTTGGCTCCTGCTCAGGAGGCATCGTGCTCACAGGCTCTTGTCCTGCTGGGACACTTCAACCTCCCCAACATCTGCTGGAAAAGTAGCACAGCGAGCTGCAGGCAGTCCACGACAGTCCTGCAGTGCATGGAGGATAACTTCTTGAGCCAGGTACTAGACAGCCCTACCAGAGGGGAGGCCATACTGGGTCTAATGTCACAATTAAGCAAGATAAATGGAGATGTCAAGATGAGAGGCAGCCTGGAATGCACTATCATGCCTGGTGGAGTTTGCAGTCTTGAGGGATATGGATGAGGAAAAGAGTAAAGTTAGGCCCCTGGAATTTATGAAAGGAAATTTCCAAACCTTTAGGGAGATAGTCAACAGGATCCCTTGGGAGATCACCCTCAGGAACCAGGGAGTGAAATAAAGCTGGCATATCTTTAAGGAAATCTGTAGAGCGCAAGAGCTGGCAATCCTCAGGAGCAAGAACTCAGGCAAGGAAGGCAAGAGACCAGTATGGCTGAGTAGGGAGCTGCTGGTCAAATTAAAGGGAAAAAAGCAAGTGCACACACAGTGGGAGCAAGGACAGGTAATCTGGGAAGAAAATGGAGAAGCAGTTTGGTTGTGTAGGGACGAGATGAGAAGGCCAAGGCAAAGCTGGAACTGAACCTAGCAAGAGATGTGAAAGATAAACAAAAGGGTTTCTATAGCTGTAGTTAACAACTTTCTGGATTCATTCTTCAGTGGCAGTCTCCCTTCCCACACTTCCCAAGTGGCTGGACAGCAGGATGGGACTGGGGGAGCAAAATGTTTCCCACTGTAAGAAAATATTGTGTGCATTGACCACCTGAGGAACCCAAATGTGCACAGGTCTATGGGACCTGATAAGATGTATCTCAGAGTCCTGAGGGAATTGGCTGATGTAGTTGCCAAGTCACTCTTCATGGTATTTGAAAAGTCATGGCAGTCAGCTGAAGTCTCAGGTGACTGGGGGAAAGGAAACATTGTATCCATCCTTAAGAAGTCCAGAAAGCAGGATTCGGGGATCTGCCGGCCTGTCAGCTTCACCTCTGTTCCTGGGAATTTCATGGATCAGACACTCCTAACACGCTATACTAAGGCACATGGATGACAGGGAGGCAATTTGAGACATCCAGCATGACTTCACCAAGGTCGAGTCCTTCCTAACCAAACTAGTGGCCTTCTATGATGGAGTGACTACATTAGTGGACAAAGGACGAGCTACAGATGTGGACTTCTGTAAAGTCTTTGACATTGTTTCCTCACAATATCCTTCTCTCTGAATTGCAGGGAGATGGATTCAATGGTAGACTGTTAGATGGATAAGGAATTTGTTGGGTGGTCACAAATGGAGAGTAGCGGTCAATGGCTCAAAGTGCCAATGGACATCAGTGAAAAGTGGTCTCCTTTGGGGGTCCATATTGGGACAAATATTATTTAATACCTTCATTAATCATATACATGAGAGAAATGAATGCTCCCTTAGCAGATTTGCATGTGACACCAAGATGAATGGTGCGGTTGCCACACCTGAAGGATGGGATGCCAAACAGAGGGATGTGAACAAGTTTGAGAAATGGGTTCCTGGGAATCTCATGAGGTTTAACAAGATCAAGAGCAGGATGCTGCACCTGGGTCTGGGCAGTCCCCTGATGCCAGACAGCCTGGGAGATGAACTGGAAAAATATTTTTGCATTATAATACTTCCATGAGAGCTCAAGACAGTTTCACAACCACCTTATGTGATGGAAATAATATACACCATAATGTCATGCAATTCATATCAAGAGACATTAGTGCAAAGGCATACATGACGGTTTCATCATTCAGTTGCTAAAATACAACATCTTTACTTACTGCTCCTCATGAGCAGATTGTGTAAATGTGTTAAAGAGTGACAAAGACTTGTTTGACTTATGAAGGTGAGCCTTTGCTACTATTAGATCCTTTGCTGGAATTCAGATCAGCAAACTCATATTGTTTTCAATTTAATCAATTCCTTTTTCAGTACTGAAACTTATAACACTCATGAGTTTAATACAATCATCTGCATTTTTTGTCATGTGGTAGAGATTAAAAATGACCAGTCAACTTTTTTTTTCCATCTGACTTTGCTACACAATTCACAGATTGGTGGCATTTACAGTCTGTGGGTTCGCAGTGACTCGCAGCACTGCCTACCATTCAATGCTCACTCTTTTACTGAAGGTCAGCCTAAACTGAGAACATATATTCCCAAAACATATTGACACTTGCTCATAAAAACATTCTCATATTTATGTGTAGCTTTATTCAGCGAATATTCTAAGTACAAGCTTGGAGCACTAAGGCAACAGAACAAACAAAATTTAAAATAAAAGATTTGGACCTAAGTTCTAGGCCATATTTATCACCTTTCATAATACAGAGACTAGAAGCCCAAATCCAAGACTCTGTTTTACTATATATTGATTGGCTCTTCCCTTCCAAATTCACGCCACTATGGTTTGTAGCTCTTATGATCTGGTCAGAAGCAGGCATATCATACCCTACAGTCAGATAAAATGGTGACACACCCCTTTTTTAATCTTGCAAAACATCTCGTTGTTTATCCTTTCCTTATTTATTTATTCCACTAATCTTTCTTCAGTTAATTAGTTATAAAAGATGAAAAAGGTTTCATAATTTAAATACTGCTGACAATTCATTAAGCCAGCATATGTTACTAGCTCTTTTTACAACATATTCATGTCTCTTCACAGTTGAGTGAAATTTGTTGCATTGATGGGTTTAAATAATCTTTTTGTTCATAAGAACACTTTTACCTCTTTTACCTGCTGCCACAGTGTACTTGAAGAGTGGGCAGATGTAGAGTCAACTCTTGGCATGTGACTGGCAGCTGTTCTCTTTTCTAATGAAGAACTACACATCACAGGTAACAGAATATACAAAATATCTTGATCTAAATGAAAAGCAAAAGATCAAGGAAGCTAAATGAGAAGTTAGCATGCAATTCTCCATTATTGTCTGATTTTTTCCTTTCAGGAAGGAGAGTGACTAAGCTCCTAGTCACTTTTTTATTCAGAGTGAGTATACTCATTGAGTTACCATGTGCTGCTCAAAGGCAAAATATAAGTGTTTCTTAACATTTCAGTGTCCTTTGATTTGATATCATTGTGCTAATCTGTGATCAGTCCTACAGTCATTGTAATCTGTGATCAGTCCTACGGTCAAATGCATGCAGTATTAAAAACTAAGAATATAAAATAAATTGGAAATTCTGGTGTTCACCTCAAGGAATTCAATACTAGACAAGGAGTGGGCTGATTATCTACAGAAACTCAGGTGTTTGTTGCTTGTTGCAATTGTAGGGAGTACTCCTCTAATTGCCAATATTTACAATAATCTCTTAACTCTGTATTAAGAAGAATTATTATAGTGTTAAATAGATATTGGTTAAATTTTGCTTCTGGTTTAGCTACATTTTTAAGTAATATTTTTATTCCCAAAATAAAAACAAGAATAGGCAGCAGACAGACACACACAGTGTAGACTTCACAATGCAGTCAAAATACAAAATCTAATTCACTAATCTTTGTTCAGGAGCCTATCTTTGTTTAAACAAGAGGATGCAGTTTTCTTAACATTTTTAAAAAATCTCAAAAAAAATTCATGTTCCATTTTCTTACACAGATACAGAGGGGTTATGATTTTTCATTTAAAAACCTATTCTTAGTTAAAATATTTTAAAGAAATTGTCAGTCGATTGGATTAGATCTATTTATTTTAAATGGCTAGATAGTGATAATTTCTTACAGAGAAACTTGAGGAAAAATCATAGGGATTAGGAAACAACTAGTTACAAGGACAGAAAACTGAAAAATAAGATTCAGTTTTGAATGAAATGAAAATGTAAAAGAAAGAAAAAATACTCAGAAAGGACTATTATGTAGAAAGAAAAATATTGGAAATTACATAATACCAGGAGAAATGTATCCCATGAAACAAAAGCCCAGTATGGTTTGCAGCCCAATATATAAAGCCATCCCATTAGAAAAGAAACAGGATCACTTAAATCTATATATGACTAATAAATTACACTCAAAAACTGCATTTATTTATGTGCACTGAAGTGACTGGAACCATAAGAGCAAAAGATCACTTCATATATTGCTGTATTTTCTACAGACAAGGCTTAAATATACAGAATTTGTATAAGTAAATTAGTCAGTCATCCAAGTCAGCTGATATTCATACGATGTTAAAATCAAGGAGACTATTATTAACTAAATATTTAATCAAAATCCAGGTAAAGAAACCCACAGAAATAAAAGTCGTAAAATTGTGGGCCAGCCCAGCATCAAAACAAGTACAGCCAAAATTTTAACACACTGCTACACAAAAGAATAAATCATAACTGATGAGAACTCTACAATGACACATTTGGGGAATTCTATTTCCAAGTACGTTGGTCCTATGAATTAGGAAATGTTATGCTTTTTCCTGAAATGTATATTTTGTCTATCTTCACTTAAAAGGAATTCAGTCCTCATGCTACAACACTGCTCTGCATTAGCAAAGCTCTTTAAGTCATTGCAGGCAGCAGTTTAAAGAATGCTCCTGCACAAAGTAGGATTCATACATAGATATACCCGAAATCCAGAACTGTGAGAGCAAAAACTGATTTGGTCTTTTAAGGCACTTTGTGTTTTAGCCCAAAAGTTTTAAAACACACCTCCAGGCACACTCAGAACTGGTTGATTTTGACAGGGCTAGGTATGTATGAGCTAAGTGTCTGGCTGCACCTTATCAGTTTCTGGAAATCAGGCGTTCCACCTACGAGTGGTGGAGAGGGGAAGCATTCGCTCCAGTATGCGAGTGAGAAAGATTCAGTTCTTACTCAGAGACCTTGAAACACCATGTCTTCATTCCCCAGTGCTGACACACAAACACTATGTCTAGTCTACTTCCAGAACCTTTGTCTCCTGCTGAAGTTTGGACATTGCTTATAGGAGGTCAATCTATTTTGGCAAGAGAAAGAGCAAACACACAAAACATGGTTCCATATGAGTCATTAAAACATCTGACTGTCATAGAGGCTAGAATGGAAGTGAAAAGGGATCTTGTTCTATGTTGTCTTAGTATTTTATCCAACAACTGTGGGACACACAAGTAAAAATAGACATGGGGACAGGAATCATAATCTGAGATGTTCTCTTCCCACATGCAAGTACAGAGCTGTTCATAAATATTATTACTTTGGCATTTCATAATAACTTTAGCATGAAGAAAGAACTTGGCAAACTCAGTGAGCTAGATTTGGATGTCATTTATCTGAAGGCTATTCCAAGCCCATCTCCTGCTTCAAAACAATTTATAGTAGTAAATTAAATAAGCTTAATAACTAATGTAATCAGATCAAATTAAATGACCTAGTCTTTTCTTTATACTAGTAATGTCTTGAGGACTAGCACTATAAGTGCATTTTATCAAGGAAGAGTTTGATATATTAGTGAATCAGAGGAGAAATTACGTTGCCAACTCAGATAAAGATGAAATAAATATTTCATCTGTGTTTGTAATGCACAGCATAAATTCTGCATGTACATCTCAAGGTGCTGCAGAAGCATTAGGAGGTGCTGAAGTATCACAGCTAGTTTATCCAATCTTTAATGTACACAATTTGAAAATCATTAATCTGTAAAACTTTTTTCTGTTTTTTTACGCCCCCAAAGGATGAGAACAAAACAGCTGAGTTGTAAAAGAGGATTAGTAAATTATTCTGTTTCCTCTATCTACTTAACCATGCTGGGTGGTCTGCCCTCAAAATCTGTCTGCTAGCTATCCAGCTGGCAAGTACAAACCACTGTCTGTTGGAGCTACAGCACAGCTGTAAGAATGCCATGAAGGATTCTTTTTCTGCACAGATCACATCCAAGTTTCTTAGTCTACGCTGAGCTAGAAGGAAACTACGTTAGACAAATGACAGACACGATGTGAGTTAATGTTTCACATACTCATGGCTATTTACTGACATAATTTTTTTCCCAAAATCAAGAAAATGGCAGTGAAATAACATAACAAATACAAAAACCAGAGAGCTGTTCTGATGATTATATTTATACTTTAGTTGTGGTTTAGAGGAACTTGTAACAGTGCCTGAAAGTAAAAAGCCAAATTCCTTCACACTTAACTTTCACAGCAGTCTAAGTAATTGCACTGAAGACTGGTAAGGACTGTTCATATACTCAGCTTAGTTTCATCCTTTGGGATTCCACAGCACTGAGCTCCCCATGAGAGAAAAAAACTTTCAAAGAGGAACTGCAAGTCATATATACACACACTGATTTACTGGTGTCCAGAAAACACCCAGCAGAGCTGAAAAATTCAGTACATGATGCTCATCCAGTAATGGCAAAGCACCTGTGGAATATACATGTTATGAAGATTCCTTGGGAATAGATGCTGGAGAAAGAGCAAGTAAACAAGACATACAATTTCCTTTATCTTACTGGTTTTTTTTCTCACTGGGTATGAACTGAAGGCAGTCTTTCTGCTTTGATAAATAGTTTCAAATTGTTGACTGTAAAGCAACAGAAAAATGAATAGTTCTTCGATAACTCACATGGCACCATTTAATCATATGGGCTAATCTTCCTTGGGTGACTGCTGAAATTTCCACCCATTTTTGTTTCCTCCCCTTTTCTTTTGAGAAAGAAAGATTTGTAGATGACAACAGGCAGCACAAATAAACTACAAAGCACAAAATCTGTTAATAATGACTACCAAAGGAATGCTGCTCTTCTGGCAGATAGAGCAGATGGCCAGATAATGCAGTGTGATTAATAAAGAGAAGCTCACAAGGACTGAGGTTTTGCTGGGTGCTAGAACATCAATGTTAGCAAGTGAATGCTAGTTTGATTTGATTGGGGTCTTCTATGTTCATCTTTCTGACTGGCAGATTTATTATTTTTTTTAAATACCAAGAGTGATAATCTGCTATCTTCAAGTGCTTACTCTGCTTTGTTTGAAGTCAGCAAGTTATAATTCAGAGTTTAGCTTTCATACTTAACACATTTAGAGTCTTATCTTTCATTTTAAAGTGCATTCAACATTAATAATTTCAGAGTGTACACTGATTATTTGTTTAGCCAATTTCTACTACTTAAAAGGACAAGATCAGTTCCCATTCCAGAACTCTGTTTTATTCAGAAAATAATACGGGAGGGTAATCTTCAAATAGGTGTTCATTTAATGCAAAATTATATCCTTTAAGCGCAAACACATAAGCATTGTCTTTATATGAGGAACATTTCAGCTACCAAAAATATACTCAGATCTGCTGGAACTTTCTTTAACAACATATTCTTGAAAAAAAATAGCGAAAAGAGATTTATTTAACTGAAAAAGAGTGATATTGCTAAGCCTATGATAAGAAGCTGAACATCTGTCATGACGGTAAAATAAGAAATCCAATGTTGAATTTGGAAATTACACTTTTTATGTCACTATAGAAAAAAAATGTATTTAATTAACACATAAAAGTTTATTTTTAGAAAAATTGTTCTAGAAAACTAAAATCAAAAAGAGAGATACAAAATAAAAACTAAAGAAGAATGGCACAAGAAGTATTATGATTACTTCTGGTTTATGCCACACGTAGAAGTACATCAACCAAAGATGACTGCTTTCCTTATCTCTTTCATATTTCCTCTTCTCAGATGCAACTTTCATTCTTTTATTCTTGTTCCAAATATGACACCCCTTTTTTAAACTTTTTTTTTTTCTGTTTTTTTTAGAAAACTCAGTGTATGAGATGTTTCCTTCACACCTGGTATCAGCAAATACAAACATGGTTTATTCCACAGGCTGTGAGTTCAGATAGAAAAATTAGGCATCTATTTTGCAACCAAACCCTTTGTAAGGCAGAGTTTCCAGCTGTTTATGATGGAAATCTTTTCATAAGTAGGATTTACTAGATGTCCTCTGAAATCCCTTCCAACTAAAACCATCCTATGATTCTATGATAAGGAAATCCTTTCATAAGTGGTGTAAAGAAAGCAAGCATTTTTCAGGAATTATAATATTAATAGATTAAAGGAAACATATTCAAGGGGAATCTCCCATTGACCCTCTTTATGCAAGTAAAAGCCTGCCCACAAGTAATTAATATTTTATGTTCATAAAGATCTGTCACAGCCATGAAAGGTTGTGCTAACCATGAAGTTACAAGCTAATCTGAGGAAACTAAAAAGGACTGTACACTGGGTGCTGTTCTATGGTAAAAATACAAATTCTTTGAAGTAAAGATAAAACACAAAACTGAGAAAGCAGAAATCAGTGTCCTAGTGCTAGGGTGAGCAGAACCCTTGTTCTCTGGAAATTCTTCAGCTCACCGTTGTTCAGCACATATCTTGTATCCCAGTTTTTTATTCATTGTACTCAATACAGTCACTTGTTAATACTTGGTGGTTTAGGCACTCCTGGGGTTTGTGGGAGTCAGAATTTCAAGGTTCTGCAAAAAATAAAAATACCTGAATCCCAGTTTGTCTTTACAGTTAAATTCTTTTGTCATTGATCTACGCTGGCATAAGAGAAATTCATACAGATGTCTTAGAAGACCTTAAAACAAACAAAATTTATCAGGGAAAAGAACAGGAAAGAGAACACTTATTCTGAGAATCCTTCTTCACAGTTTTGGGATTTTGTCTAACACCAGAGCTTAAGGGTGTAGGAAGGCAGCAACAGTATAATGACTTTGTATATATCCACCAATAAGAGTGTAAATGCTTGAAAGATTAGATTCAGCTGAGTTGTTTTGAGGCTATCAGTGACACTTAAATGATAGATGAGTACTTAAAGAAAGGAGATAAACAACTACATATCTTTGAAAAATCTTAGCAGTGGTTGCTAGATCTTACTATTTATCATAAAATAATTCTAGAAATGCCTACTGGGTTAACAAAATAGCCTTCAAGCAAGGGATGTTCCTTGCTCTACAATTACAAATGTTCATATGAGGCCTCTATCTCTTCTTTCACAAGAATATTCTACTTCTTTTTATCTGTAAGCACAAAAATCTTGGCAGTTAATTTTCTTTCTCAATTTAATGATAAGAACTTATTTTGCATCTGCCACACCTAATTTCAAGCCTTTTAACTGCGAAATCATCAAAAAGACGAAACAGGAGATGGCTGAATTTTTATTAACACACTAACTAATGTTATACAAAAAGTGCAACACAGTGGCTTTAACCAGATAAAACTTGGGTCAGCATTATATGGTCCTGAAAGGCTTATCTTCTCATGCACGTGAGCTGAAAATCTTCATCCAGAAAACCATAGAACTGAGAATATCCTGGGCTGGAAAGAACACACAAAGACCATTGAGCCCAACTACTGGCTGTGCAGAGGACAGTCCCAGGAATTGCACCATGCACTGAAAGCACCATCCAGACATCTTGGACAACATTTCAAAGTGACTTCTGATATCTCTAGACTGGAAAAAGAAGAAGTGCTACGATGTAACTAAAGAAGAAATTACTCACCTTCCTTTTTTTTTCTTTAAGAAAGAGGAAAAAGTGTTAGACCAAAGGCTACCTATGTCATGGTAACTAGTTATCAATCTGTAGAATCTATAATGAAATGTTTTTTTTTTTTCTAAAACTATTAAATAATAATAATTAATTTAATGGGCTCAATAAGATAACTAGAATAACACACAAAGATTAAGAAAATTTGATTTTGTCTAACGTTTATGACATCAGATTACAATAATTATTGTCACTACTACATTCATACTCATGTATCTCCCTCATATGAGAAGGTGAAGGTTTATTAATAATTTTTTAAAATGTAGCAAAAAAACCCAACAAAAACAAAAAAAAAACCCCAAACAAAAAACAGAACAGGAAAAGCAAAATGTAATTAGACAAAATGACCACAATGGGTGCTGATATAATAAGGATATTTCAGAAAGTGTCCATCTGACCTTACTGGTAAACCAACATGAACTGTATTGAATGAGGATCAGGACTGGCTAAACAAATAACTTGACTGCAATTTTCTGCCACCCATTAGCTGGTATTAATGCAGTGAAGGCCATGAAAATTGAAACATGGTTCATTAACTGTGTGTGGGTTTTTGACAAGCAACTCTGAAATCTGTGTTCTCCCTGATGATCAAGAATAATCTGCACTGTAGCAACCTGATGACGTGTTTCAGTGCATAACCTATTGACCACCTGCTGCTTAATATGCTACAGATGATACTTTAACAATCCACAAGAAGCTAGGAATAGACAGGAAAGAAAACCTCTCATTTCAGCTTCATTCCGCATTACCGAGAATCACCAAGTTATTTGACTGAAGAAGTCAAGGATGGTTTATTCCATAAACCAATTTTCTTTTCATACTTTTTCTCATCCTGAACTTCAGAACAAAACCTTTGTTTGTGAATAGTAAATAACTAAGTGAATTGAAGTGTTACTACTAAAAACATAAATTAATTTGCTGGAGATCTTAAGGTTACTGAGAAGTGTGAGGCTTTTCACTGAAATGCGCTGTGAGAGGCCAGTAGGTGGTGGTTATACAGTGAGACAGAGCAAGTTCTGACTATATGAAAGGAAAAAATAACTTAACTGAAGGTATCAACATTGGAGCAAGTATCCTAGTGAGGATTTGGAATCTGTTCTAAGAGATTTTCCAGATCCAGTTGAGCACAGTCCAGATCAGGGCTCGGTCTGAATTCAGAGCTGATCCCACTTTGAGTATGATTTCATTTTCACAAATGCTCTTCCATTGTGAACTGATTCTATGAACAAGAGAATAACAATCAAAGACTTCTGAAATTTTTCAATTCTGTTTTGTAGATGTATAATCTATATGCATATGTGTATAATTTTGAATTTTTTAAAAGGAACAAGGAAGCATAAGCTCCTTGTGGGCTATCTAGCACCTATAAAAGAGATTAAATAGATATCTGGTCTTCTATTCTGAACAGAGAAAGACAGATTCCTACAGAGAATAATTCAGACATGAAAGGTTTTGTATGATGATCATACAAACTGTGTTGCTATGGAATACCCAGAAACACTTATCTCTACTTTAGTTTTAAACAAAGACAATTCAGATTACAAATAATTAGAAATTGGCAGGATGATTTTACACTGCTGATTAACAATAATAAAATAAGTACTAAATTTTTATAATTAAAATGTTTAATTAAAATAAAGAAGCATAACTATAACAAAGCTGTAGAATTTAAATATTACTGGACTGAGTATGTATCAGTAGCAAATTTTTCACTCAATATTTTACTGTAGATCTGATGCTGTTCTCAAATTCTGGGAGTCTATAAAAACAAAAACACGCAACAAGCTAATGTTTGCCTGCAAAAAATTATTGCTTTTTTTTTTCAGTTCCAAGGACACTAAAAAAAAATTATGTAATGTAAATTTAGCCCTGATTTCTCAGACACCGCTAGCTCCAGGAAAATACTATACATATTTTTAAATCGTACCTATTACTAAAATTATTAAAAAATCTAAGTGCAATATGATCACAATTATGAATCAAAGACTTGTTATCATCCCTCCAATTCCTGAGATTCCTAAATGATCCATTTTTTTATATATTTGCCATCACTGCAAACCTCTCTAATATATTACTTACTAGTATGTTACATTTGAAACTAAGTATTTTGTGAAATAGAAAATATTTATCAGATTTTTTAGAAAGTAAAAGAAGAAAACCTCAACCAAGCAACCAAAAAAACACAAGAAACTGAAAACAAGAACAAAATCCTTCATATGAAAATATGATTATTTTCAAAATATTAAAATAAGTTACTTTTACCATACAGTCTCAAAAAGTTAAAAGGATCTCATTAATTTTCTAAACATTGTCTTGTAAACCTGTCCATTTTTATATAACCTTTTATAACACCTTTTTAAAAACATAATACAGTTCCTTGACTTACTTGATCAATAAGTGCTTTAAAATGATATGACTCTACCCTTTTTCTTTTCAAATATAACTATTTAAAAAATGCTTCTATACTATGATATTTGATTATAACTTTTAGGGAGTCTTTGTTCACACATCAAAATAAAAGGCATCTATTATAAGAAAAATATTCAAGACAGACATTTCATGGTGCTGCATGGTGGGAAGATGAGAGGAAAGAGGTTTAAGACAAAAAATGTTCCAATTGGAAAAGCTTTTACATTCAGTCTGTTTCCATGAAAGTCATAGCTCTATTGCTCATCATCATTGGAACCCATATCCTGCAATTAGATTTATCATCATTATCAACAGATTTATTACAGGAGAATTAAATGGCACATACATAAAAACAAGGAGGTGAAATGCAAGAATTCATCTTTGATTTGCCTCCATGTATAATCAAACTAAGAAGCAATTTAATCTATTTCTCCAGTTGAGATCAGGCTTAATGTCAATAAACCTAAAGGGAAATTCATGCTATTTTTTTTTTATCTTCTATAGAAAAATACACTGTTGAATGTTATTTTTCAAGGAATTTACAGATGTTTATTTTACATTTTCCTAGCATCCGTCTTAAGTACAATAGGCTTCCTCTGAATAATACATGCTATTCTAATATATTACACTAATTCAGTACAGATTAACAGAAAAGACTACTTTGAAGTTCCTTTTCCTCCCTGGACATCAACTATGTCTGTAACACTGGCTACACAGAAAAGCATTCAAAGTAGGACTTGAAAACTGCTTCCCAGACAAAGGTTTTTCTGCCCACTTATTATTAGTTTGCACCACATTAAATTGAAAATCTCATTTTGAAGTTTTATAGCTACTACCAACTCAGTTTATAAATCTTAGAAGATTTAAGCTTATGCAGCATTGCAATGATTTTCCACACTAGGACCACATCCTGCAAACCAAAATCTCTGGAATATATCTTCAAATGAACTACTGGAGTTAGTTCATTATGTTTAAGGAAAATAATTTAAAACATAGTTGAATCATCATCAAAATAACTACAAGTTTCATAAAGTGAAAAATTATTCTACTTCTAATTGGTATAATAATAAAGTTCCTAGATAAAGATATGCAAATGTTGGTGTTAACATAGAAAGGTTTCTTCCTGCCGGTTTTATAATAACTTGGGGAGGTAATTTATTTTACTGAGCATAACTGGAAAATGAAAATAATCTTAAAGTAAATATAATATAATCTGTATAATAGTCTGAAGGATTAGAAGAAGAGTTAGTAACTTCTGCACTGTAATTCTCCCCCTCATTATGTTATGAATGTTAACAAAATCTGTGAATTTTGTGTACAACTGAAAAGTTGTTGCCTACCCTTATTACTAACTGCAAAAATGACAAAGCAAGGATGATGCTTTGACAACATCTTGGAAAATTCCTTTCCTTGTTTTAAGCAGCAAGTAAGTTTTAATTGATGCAGATACAAAGTGCCTGCCTCCATCCCAAACTATAGAGTCCTTACATTACTCTATACACCTCTGTTAAAGCAGAGAAATATTATGATACTCTTATATCTCTTTCAGGAAGTGCAGCTTAAGACTTCTTACTATACATTGGGCAAAGAATTGAATAGTAAAGTTTCATCATGCTTTGACGCATTAAATATAGTTCAGGAAAATAAAAGCAGAAAAAACATTGCCTCTTGCTCTGACAATCTTGTCAGACAAAATTATGTGAGTGGGAGAAATATAAAGCGTGTGTATTTTAGATGACTGTGTATTCATGTATCATAAAAAATTGTTCTCTAATATGCATTTGATGACTTGACAAAATATATATATATATGTGTGTGTCTATTCACACACATGAAACGTCACATAAAAGAAGGAATAAAATTGACTTGTTTGAGGAATTTAGCAGTTTCCTATAATGATGCCTTCGATAGTGACATCTTTATGCTTCAAAATATATCTTTGTGGGGTTGTTGGGATTATTTGAGATTTTTGGTGCTTGTTTTGTTTTTTTTCTTTAGAGGGGAGAAGAGTGAACCTAAATAATTATTTGAAATTACCTATGGAAATATTCCAGTTTTTATGTTGTTTCTATACTTGCATAGTTGGAAACAATGACATTCAGTGTCCTGGCAAGGGATACTCACTGAAGGAATATTGCATACCACCAGTGATCCCTTCCGAAATTTTGAATAATAAAGTTTAAAAAGTGAGTTGGGAGAAAGACAAGAGAAATTCAGAGTATGATTACTCAATCAGTTACTCAATCAGTAACATGACATAACATGCAAGCAAACTCAAGCATTCAGTGAAAAATCTAATTTTCCATTCAGTAACCAAAATAAAGTATTTGCTGAAGAAGTAATTAGGTAGAAAGATAAGACATGCATATATCTTCCTGGAAAAAAAATGTATTCTAGATGCTTCATGTGCAAGTTTCCATAAAGCTTAACCCATGTAAATTTAGTTGTCTTTTTGATGCCAAGGGCAATGAGACCTTCAACAGTCTGCTAACTGTGGGTCATCTAAGTTAGAGCTGCCTGGAATCAAACAGAAATAATTTTCTTCCAGGATAAAAATCAGAAAAAAAACCCCAAGCAAACAAAAAAAAACCCAACCCCAAACCAAAAGCCAAACATTCATATCTGACAGGTTTTGTAAGACTCTTAGAACAGAGGTTACACTAGTACAAGCATGTTTGCGTAAAATAAATTTCTCCTCAATTTATCACAAACTATAGGAAAAAAAAAAAAACAACAGCAGTATATAACTTAGAAACACCATGCAATCAATTATCCTGTTTATTAATCACTAGTTCAGAAAATCACATTAATAATATAGAGTAAAGAATAGGTCATTTCAATAACTGGAGAAAAAAGCACAGCAAAAACCTCTGTCTTCACTTCTCTCATCAGAAGAAAATAAAACTTGGTTACATTTACTGATAACATGAAATCTCGAATTACTTTTAGCCTCACAACAACAGCTTAGTCAACATCTGGCATGATATTCTACACTTGGAAACTTAGTCTTGACTGACTCAGTTTAGGCACAAAGCCAAAAGAAGTGGTGAATCACTCTGCATCTCATCCATCAGATGTTGTCACATCAAAAGTTGGGGAAAGAGAGAAGCTGTTTGTTTAAAGCCACCTAAAAGTAAAGGAACTAAATTGAAATTTCCATTGTTTGCACAGTCATGTTTTAGTTAAAATTTAAGTTTTAGTACTTGTATATATTAAATAGCTAATGGAATAAGTTAAATGAGATGATACTTCAGTGAAGAGGTTTCTCCTGGAAAAAGTGGAAATAATTTCTAATAATGGAAAATGTTAGCATAGTTTTATCTTCCTTTTATTTTTTTTTTCCATTAAAATTCTACTATCAGGACTACTGTGGAATTTATCCAAGTCTTTTGAAAAAACCCACAATGAATATCCACAACAATAAAGACATTTAGAGAGAACAGATAGATACGGCTGGACAATTGATGTAATTAAGATAGCAACTGCCTTGAAGAAGATCTAAACATCACTAGTCATACAACAACAAAAATCCCAGTCAGATTACTTGTATGACTACAAGATTTTCAGACTTATTTTAGGTCAATTTTAAACTTTGGCCATATGTCTCACCCATGTTATTTCCTTCTGTAATGAAACCAACAGTCAAACCTAAAATAATTACAGAAGAGAAAGCCTTCAGCATATACAAGTCTTTGTTTTACTTTCATAAAGGTTTCAGTTTGAATCTGAGAGTATCTGAATAAATTAAAAATACAGCTACATAATACATAAAAATACAGCTACATAATCTTGTTTATGTCATGAGTAGACCTAAACAGTTCAAGTTACAGGTGAAGCAGCAGTAACTTAGTCTGTTTCTTCAACATAAGCAAGAATTTTCTATCTGAATTAAAAAAAAAATATGTTACAGGACATCCTAGTTTTCTTGCAATTTTCAGAATTGTTGCCTATTAGACATTAAATATTTTTCAACAGGCATATCATGTGCTAAATGTATCACTGAGACCAGAAATTTATAAGACAACAATCTAGTGAGAATGCAAATACAGAAACTTGCACAAAAACAAATTAAGTAGATTTGGACAGCCTGAGAACACAAGAAAGACAAATTTATGTCCGCGACTAATTTCTGTATATAGAAAACAAGATGCCCATTTGAAATTATCTTGAAACATCATAACCGTTTTGTATTTTAGAGCAATAGTAGGATTTATTTTAGATTATACTTCTCATAGCTTAACATAAGGAAAGACTAAAAGGTGCTCGTAGCTGACTATCCACAAAAAATTGGGTGTAGATAATTAAATTGCATTCCACAGTGAAGAGTAGCTGCCCTTTTGAAAAGTACTGTAAGCAATTTGTGTGTCACCGTGGTCATATCCTTAATACTGGGAGATACCAAAGGGACCTGCAGCTCCTTTGCTGCCATCTCCTCCATGCTGATAGTTCTGCTCTTTAAGTATCATAAACACCAGTGCAATTGTCCTTCCATGGGCAGCTTCATGGGAGCATTTTCTTTTAATGATATGATAAAAGTAATTAAGAAAAAAGTTAATTTGTTAAACTTTTGCCATGGAAATATTATTCCACAAAATGCTAAAAGATATTAAGAGTGCATTTTGATTTGGATTTTTGGCTAGGATGAATTTAAATCATTGTTTTTTGAACTCTGATAGTTGTTTCAATGCAAACAACATACAGACACATATTTTGAAGTATTACTTGAATTATATATGTGCATATGTATCTACACTGAGAAAAATTTCAAAAATCAGCATATACCAGGATTCATTGCCCTAAACTATTTCTGATACCAAAATTGGATGACTTTTTGTAAATGTTGTTGTCTAAAAGAAGAGCACTGCATATGCTATTTGATCTGAATACAAAGATTTTAAATACTAAGAGTGACTGGAAAGTTTCTCTGCTGTTCTTTAAGTGTATTAGGTCTTTTCAGACATTTTCATAGAAAAAAAATCCTTAATTTTCTACTCAAAGAGCCTCACTGACTAAAAATGTTCAAATATGCTGTTTGAAGGGAAATGTAAATCTTTTAAACATATAAAGCCACCCTCCCTGAGCTCACCCTCCCTGTGACACACATTAAAGATGAGCTAAAATTGATAAAGTAAAAAAGAAAATTGAAAGTAGATTATGCAATAGAACTGTATTTCACTTCCTACTTTGAAATAAGAGGGGCTTTACAGAGATATCCTCAAAGAATCCAGGAAAATCAAATTCCTTTCCATTTCAGATGTAATCAACGGTTTTCAACACGGGGTTTTCAATACCTTCTGAAATACTTCCGTACATTATCCATTTAATTGGAGCATAATCTCATAAATTACTGTCTTTTATGAGCAGTCCTTCAGTATGTGACAAAATTAAAAAATTTAAGTGTTTCATAGAATCCTAGAATGGCTTAGGTTGGAAGGAGCCTTGAAATGCACCAAGCTCCAGCACCTCTGCCATGGGCAGGGACACTTTTCAGTAGACCCAGTTGCTCAGAGCTCCATCCAACCTGGCTTTGAACACTTCCAGGGATGGAGCATCCACAAATTCTCTGGGCAAACTGTTCTAGTGCCTGACCACCCTTGAAGAAAACAGGCTTTTTTTCTAATATTTAATCTAAAGTTACTCTTTTAATTTAAAGCCATTATCCTTTGTCCTGTCACTACATGCCCTTGTTTCTTCTACAAGAAAACTCCTATGCCTTTGAAAGTGTCAGTATTTTGTCAGTCTTGGTTGTCCAGAATGGTCTTTTAGTATATATTTTTATGGTTTTAGAAGCACATCTGAACTATAAGAAAGATAAAACTCCAAGTTATCCTGACATTTATTTTTTATGAACACAACATACTAAGTTATTGAAGCTTCTCATTTGAGGAACTTAAAAAAATAATAATAATTTCATGATTTTTATCTGGAATTTTTCAATTCTTTCAACACCCTCACCAAATCTTGCACACTAAAATTATGAGCAGTTCAGAAATCAGGACTCCCACCACCTGTGCAAGAAATGTACATCACAGAACTACATTTCTTTTGTATGTTATTTCCTCCAAGTTAATGAATTTTGTATTTCTTTCTGCATTGTGTCAATATTCAGGTGCAGAAAGATACTTCACCCAACCCTACTGCCTCCCATAAAAGAAAGAAGAAAGCTTGAGGAAACTTCAAATGGAGTTTCTCTATTTCCTGTGTAAATACTCTAATAATCATTCAGTAAAAAATATATTATTATAGTAATATAAAATATGGTCTTGGCTACCACTCTCTGCCTATTATTTTTAAATAATCTATTCTTATTAAAAAAACCAAAAAAACCCACACAAATCCCAAAAACCAACACCAAAACATACCAAAAATGTACTTACTATAAAGGCAAAACTCAATGCCCTTGTCATCCACTTTACCTTACCAATGTAACCTTAAAAATTTGAGGCAATGTAGATGTGCCCAGAGTTTTATATTGACTAGTTCTGGAGAGCTCACTTACCTCATGTATGGTGTTTTGGGATTTCTTTGGTTGGGTTTTTTGTTGTTGCTCTGGTTTTGTTTCTCTTGTTTGTTTCTTTGTTTGTTTTGTTTTCCCTAGTTAATTTATTTGTTTAGGGTTACCTTCACAAAACACAAAGCTCTGAGTTTGCAAATCTACTCTTGATGGTTGCCTGAAGAGAAAAATATACAAGTAGCTCTTGTTTCTGAGTCTCCTATAAATTTTAGCTCCCATGTCACTGGCCTAGTTTGTGCTACTTCTTTTCATTGTCTTTTTATGTGTTTTTATTTGAGTATTTCCCATACCAAGTTTATTACAAGTTACTAATAATACTATTTTCAGAAAGACCTGGCTGAGTGTGGTACTCTTCCCACTTATGTCTTAAATATGACCATTATTTTGATACTAAACCTGCATGATTTTTAGTGATCTTTTTGTACTGTCTGACTAAAATGTGAAATGCCATTATTAGTTCTCACCTTTTTCAGTAAGGGAGGAAACACAAAAGTGCAAGCCAGCAAATTATTATCCTACTTGTAGCTGCTAGAGCCCTCCAGGGAGTTTCAGGTTAATTACTGATGATTCACNCTTTCCTTAAACCATTTCTAGACCAAAGTAGGATTATTCATTTATGCACATAGTAATCTCAGCTACAAGTTGGTTATTGCTGTTGTCTCACAGTTCAGATTGTAAAAAATACATTTCTAATTTGTTAACTTACTCAATATAAACACTTTTTCTTCTATGTACATTCTCTCTCTATAAATATACATCTAAATATATACCTACATATATATCTATATATATAATATATAGATATCTATATATATAATATATATCTAAATATACACCTACATTTACATGTTACACGTGGACTCATCCGTGTTAACAACTTAGTTAAAAAAATGCACACACATGTCTTCATCTACAATCTTCTGAACCATTTTCCAAGATTGAATTTTGATACTAGCTGTCAAAAGAAAAACACAGGGGAAAAAAAAGGATGGNCAAAAACCAACACCAAAACATACCAAAAATGTACTTACTATAAAGGCAAAACTCAATGCCCTTGTCATCCACTTTACCTTACCAATGTAACCTTAAAAATTTGAGGCAATGTAGATGTGCCCAGAGTTTTATATTGACTAGTTCTGGAGAGCTCACTTACCTCATGTATGGTGTTTTGGGATTTCTTTGGTTGGGTTTTTTGTTGTTGCTCTGGTTTTGTTTCTCTTGTTTGTTTCTTTGTTTGTTTTGTTTTCCCTAGTTAATTTATTTGTTTAGGGTTACCTTCACAAAACAAAAAGCTCTGAGTTTGCAAATCTACTCTTGATGGTTGCCTGAAGAGAAAAATATACAAGTAGCTCTTGTTTCTGAGTCTCCTATAAATTTTAGCTCCCATGTCACTGGCCTAGTTTGTGCTACTTCTTTTCATTGTCTTTTTATGTGTTTTTATTTGAGTATTTCCCATACCAAGTTTATTACAAGTTACTAATAATACTATTTTCAGAAAGACCTGGCTGAGTGTGGTACTCTTCCCACTTATGTCTTAAATATGACCATTATTTTGATACTAAACCTGCATGATTTTTAGTGATCTTTTTGTACTGTCTGACTAAAATGTGAAATGCCATTATTAGTTCTCACCTTTTTCAGTAAGGGAGGAAACACAAAAGTGCAAGCCAGCAAATTATTATCCTACTTGTAGCTGCTAGAGCCCTCCAGGGAGTTTCAGGTTAATTACTGATGATTCACCGGGACAGCTGTGGCTGATGACACCCAATATTTGGTTATAAACAAGTAAGAAGAACGATATTCTCCCGCAATCCCAGTGAATGAATAACAAAAGCTGGTATTGAAACCAAGCAAAAAGAACATAAAGAAATGCTGGCTCTACTTATATTGTAAGGTTGAATCTGGCTTCCTCACAGCATAGGTTTAGGCTCAGCCCCGCCTGTTATTGTTGGTTCTGTGGTCAGGTGAATGTTGCAGCTGGGAAAACAACCCAGCTCAAACTCTGTTGTGGGCAGAAGCCAGATGCACTTATTATCTTTCAGTAAAGTCATGTGCTTTTCTGAGTTAATAAACCTGCTTACTTCTGCTAATAATCTGTCTTAAATTGCTTGATTTTAGAAACTGGCAACCACCACACTACAGCTTTCCTTAAACCATTTCTAGACCAAAGTAGGATTATTCATTTATGCACATAGTAATCTCAGCTACAAGTTGGTTATTGCTGTTGTCTCACAGTTCAGATTGTAAAAAATACATTTCTAATTTGTTAACTTACTCAATATAAACACTTTTTCTACTATGTACATTCTCTCTCTATAAATATACATCTAAATATATACCTACATATATATCTAAATATACACCTACATTTACATGTTACACGTGGACTCATCCGTGTTAACAACTTAGTTAAAAAAATGCACACACATGTCTTCATCTACAATCTTCTGAACCATTTTCCAAGATTGAATTTTGATACTAGCTGTCAAAAGAAAAACACAGGGGAAAAAAAAGGATGGCTTGATCTCACGTGTCATAGATACAGGGAAAGATCAATGGTTTGGTGATCGCTGATCCAGGAAGGCTTGAACAGCAAAACATTTTTTACTTAGAAATTTGGATTATCTCATAGCCCTGGGATGGAAAAAAACCTAAAGACATAAGGAAAAAAAGGAGTGAACTGACTGATATTTTTCATCTTCAATCTTGTAGCTCCTGTCTATCTTACAAGAGAGCTGTAGAAATTGGTTTTCCTTTTATGGTAATGGCTTTAAATTGGAACTCAACAAATTTACAATGTGAAAGATACAATAAAGTTTATGGGAGAATGGGTCTGCTGAGTGGGAGACCTCTTCCAGTCCCTACAGCCTCTATTTTATGAAAAAAAATAAATCTCAGCTATAATATTTTTAAAAGGGTATTTGCATCTAAAGCACTTTTTATTGTTGTAGTTTCCTTCAGTAAAGCTATGCAGCATGAAATAAATGTTTCCTATCTTTTGAGAATGTTCTTATTCCAACATGATTTTAAGTATGTATTATATTGAAAATAAACACTAGTCACATTAGAGTAAGTTTCATTGTTTGATGAGAAATTAAAAAAAATCTGAGCTTTAGAAATGTATTCTGAACCAGACATCCTTAACAAAGAGATCTGAAAAACATACTATCAAAATAAAGGAAAGCCCAGAAAAACAATTTAGAGTTTAGATCTGGTTTTCTTTCCTCTTTATTCCTTCTTATTTTTCTCCTTACACATAACATTCCATTGTGTCACATTAAATTTTTTGTAATCAGAATAGAATAGTTGTAGTAGGAAGGGATAGACCTGCAATTATCAGCTAGTTAAATGAAAAGTTAAAATATGGACAAGGGCATTGTCCAAACACCTCTTTAACACTTACAGGCCCAGGCATTGATCACATCTCTAGGAAGCCTGATCCAGTGTTTGACCGCACACTCAGTAAAGAGATGCTTCCTGAAGTCCAGTCTAAGCCTCCCCTGGCACAGCTTTGGAACATTTTCATGCATCCTTGTCACTGGATGCCAGCGGGAAGAGCTCAGCATCCCCTTTTCCACCTCCCCTCCACAGGAGCAGCAGAGAGAAGCAGGTTCACCTCTCAGCCTCCTTTTCTCCCAAAAATAGAAATTAGGCCATGATCCAACAAAGAAAAGAATCAGGTGATCTACTAGATCATATGTATAGTGGTATCTTTTTGTGGTAGATTTGGTTAGGACAGGTAGAAAGGAAAAGCTATTATCTCTATGTTAGTTTTTGCTCTGAGGTTTTAATTTTCAGTTCGCCAAACAAATAGGTAAAAAAACTTATAAATTATTTTTTATGGATGTCTTGATTTGATATTGGTGGTTTGCATGACATTTTACTATGAGTCAGGAAACCACCATGCAGTGATATAAATATTTCTCCTGCAACATATCCTGCTGCTTTATTTCTGTACCCCTGCAAGGCTAATAAGCTACATGATTTATTATCATCATGAGGTGAGGGTAGCACTCACAAGAGACCAAAGTATTTTGCTATTTATTATACTCAAAGCCAGATCATTTCCTTCACTATTAGCATAATCAACTATTGACTACAAAAATCTTTACAGAACAAGGAAAAAAAGCTACAAAGCTACCAGATGTAACTAGAAATTGAGAAAAAAAGCCCCAGTGGTTTTCCAGGGAAGAAAGATATATTACAGATAATGGGATTTACCCTTCATTTTTAAAAATATATCATTAAAAAAGAAGAAAAAAATTAAAAACATTTATACAATATAAAATTAACTCCAGTGATTATGTGATTTCTCAAAAGAGTAATCCATATTATTAGTGAAACCCTGTAAGAGAGAAAAGAAAAGAAAGGACTGGAAAGTCTTAAGTCCTCAAAAGCATGCATATTCAAGCAAGCTATTAAAAAAAATATGCTGTATGCTATTATTGCCTGAAATATGAAGGAGGAATAATTTTTTCATACACAGAATTCAGTTCTGGAGAAAAGAATTATTTCAATCATCTTTGACTAAAACAAAATTTCTGTAACTCTTTTTCCTGGGGGAAAAAAAACCAAAAAAAACCATACCACCCCCACCCACCAAAACCCACCACCCCCCCGAATTCCACCTTCCTGCCCCCAAAAAACCCCAAAATTTTAGGATGACAATATCTTCTATTAATTCAGATTTCTTGTGAGGAATTTTTTGTTATTGTTTCCTGTTTTGTTTCTTTTGTTTGGTTGGTTTTTTTATTTTGTTTTGTTTTGTTTTGTTTTGTTTTGTTTTGTTTTGTTTTGTTTTGTTTTGTTTTGTTTGTTTGTTTGTTTGTTTTTGATTTTGGTTTTTGGTTTTGGGGGTTTTTTGGGGGTACATCTGCAGAAGGATTAAAATCTACCACCTTGAGCCCAAGAAAATCTTGTAAAGTAGCATTTTATATACATAAAAATGTTGAAAAGTAAGTGAAATTTCATCTTCATGAAAACAGTTGCCATTCTGTCACCAGTGCTGTGATAAGCACTCCCATAAATAATTATATAATGATAGGTTTAAGGTAAAGATACACTGGGAGAGAAGTGTGTATGATCTGGAAATAGAGCACTATCTATCTCTCAGGGAAAATCGACTATTCTAATTCAGGAGAAAGATGGAATATAAAAACTTTGCAGTGTACATGAAAGTATGTGCTTGAAATAATTTAAATCCATTTAAAAAAAAAAACTGCATTAAGGAAACATTTAATGCATTTTTTTTCTACGTTGGATTATGATTATTCTTAGATAGCTGAACTTAACCTTTGAACGAACATAAAAAAAAAATTAAAATGTTAGATTTATAACATAAAATGTACAAAGAAGTTAAGTATAATTCTAGCATAAATATGAAAAGCTCTTTTCATTCTCTCCAGCTAAAGAATCTCATTTATTATAATTAACGTTGGAATGTTACTTTTGTTGAAGTCATTCTCACATTAGTGGTTATACTGTTGTCACATAATCATCTGCTACAAGCTTTTTATTTCTTATGACAAATATAAAAAATTAAGAGATACAGCTATGTTGGCTAATATGTTTCTGAAAAATGTGCAGAATACATAGTATCTTTGAACTTATTAAAAACCCAAACTGAAACCTAAGTCTGCTTTTCTGAAGCAAAAAGAGACATCTTCACTAATACACATCATCACTAAAGGCGTCACTTTTTGCTTTGAACTCCAATATTATCAGTGAATAGTCCACCACTTTACTAGGAAAAAAATATTTTTGAACATCTAGAGGGATGGTTTAACATTGTCTTAATTACAATTTTAGCTATTTATTCATGTGTAAGAAAAGGGTAATTATTCCTTAAGCCTTAAGAATATTAAAACATTCAGCAAAATAATCTTCACTATATTGCTAGCAATAAGTGCTCCTACATAATACACTAAAGTTATGGCTCAACAGGCTGTTTTTACCCAAGCACCTAAATTACAAACATTTCTCCAAATTCTGGAAACTACTCCATTGCGTGAAATTTCAGTCAAACTTAAGAAAGGAAAGGACTTTCAGAAATGTTGCTGGAGTAGTGGAAGCTTTGTAAACTTCTTCCCTCCTGATCCAGATATTAGATGTACTTGTTAACAACAAATAACTTCTTGGTGGGGGGTGGAAAGACCAGCAAGGCTTGGAAAGGGCCAGAGCAATTCTGTTGGAGTTAAGCATTTCCAACTGATTTTTAAAATCAACAGTATATTCATGTGAAGCTTAGTTTATTTAATACAGTTTTCTCAACTCTAAGGAAAAATATTTATTTAAGAAAATGAATGTATTAGTCCATATAAAACCTCTATAGCTCCTTTTTCTTCACTTTTAATATTTTTCTCCCTTTGTTGACAAATTACGTGCTTGCAAATCACCATGAATATAGAGAGATTTTTCAGAAGATGAGAATAGTTGGAGTAAAGGTTGAATTTAATCAAACTAAAACTTGAAAGTAATTTGAAATTAGCAATTATCAGCAGCTTTCCCTTCAGGAAGCTCACTGATCTTTACAAAGAACTTCCTATTCATTTTATGAAAGGTATTTTGCATGTCTCAAAAAGAATGGTTTTTTTCATTTTTTTCAGAGTGGTTGTGGTAGAGCTGAAAGGAGAACCTAGACTCTCCAGCTCCCAATATCTATTCCCAATCATGCTGTGAAATGAATTCTTAAGCTGGACTCAAAAGTGGAAACAGCTTATTTCTTGCTGATGCAGCACGATGCAACTGCTTCTCCTGCAAAGATTTCTATTTGGCTACCTGAGTTGCTGTTTAATCACTGATATTTGAACATAGGTGCCATTTTATTTACTTGTCCCTCTTTTTTTTTTTTAACCTATTATTTGGACCTATTATTTTAGAAACATTTCTGGTTTTCTTTTATCATTCACCCTTGGAAGGGTCTTTGCAAGACAGATATGCTAAACTGATAAAAATTGTTCTCTCTAGTTAGCTATAGTAGTAAATGCAAAGATTTCAAAGGCTGTTCAAGTTTAGATTTCAGAGAGTAAGAAATACACTAAAACTTTCACAAAAACTCTACTAATACTACTAATACTAATACTAAAAAATTGAGGAAAATCTACATAAGTAGTTCTCTATGTGTTTTACTTGAAAATAACTTTATATGGGATTAGAGGCTTGAAAGACATATTTGTATATTTTACCAGATGCTTCATGTCACAAAACATCACAGCTCTCACTAAGGTCAGCAGTATTTAATATAATGCTAAAAGAGAAAATGTCACATTATTTTGTAACTGACTGTATACATAAATAAGACTGAATTTTAAAAATCTAAGGAGTCTTTTTTCAGTAGAAATATGACATTATTTTATAGCAAAATAATATAATTATCATTATATTTATTAATAATTTCAACTTTCCACGTATTTTTCTTCTCTGCTTCCCAGGGCAGTGTCTTGTTGCACACACAGAAGTGCCAACTTGCCCAACTTCATTATTTTTCTAAAGTCACATCTATGGAAGTTATGAAAAAGTTATACACAAAGATCCAGCCTTCAGGGGCTATGAATGAAGCACAGAAATATGGAAAAGAGATATGATAATGTGTGAAGTTAAATAAAATCTATCAGAAATTTGCATATGTTTATATCTTGCTTCGAGGTCAATCTAATGTCTGTTTTTCTTATGGGGGCTTTCAATAAATTCCGACAGTAATATTCTATTATATATGTGAGCATCTTGAGACATGTAGGATTTAGACAGTGTGTTGAAGCATACAGTGTTTGATCCAAAGTGTCTGTAATCCAATAAGCATAAAATATAGCAGGTTTAGATATTTGCTACAATTCTACATCCCTACTGATAGCATTAGTTACAATCTTGTCATTTGAAACTCATAAATAATGGTTTGCCTGGTTGAACAGATACTTGCAGTTTTCATGATATCTCAATGTAAAATGCCATTTAGGTAAAAAGCATTTGCAAAATATAGGGCCTTAAGGATGGCACTATATTTAGCTTTTTATAATGGTTGTAAATCCCTTCTTTACACAGTTATAGTAATGTGAATGAAGTTTTAATCTATTTTGTTATAGCAGTATCTCAGAAATACTGTATGCTCAAATATTTTATCCCTTTTGTGGAGTGTAGTTCCTCTGCAAAAAGAAGCAGTCATTGCAGCATCATGCTAAAGAAATTTAGTCCTGTGTGAGATATGGAAAGGCAAGAATAACTCTGATTTAAACTGTCTAAAGGAGTTTGTTACTTAATTGTTGTAAATTGATAATCCTTTTGAAATTACTAGTAAAAACAATGATGCAAGAAAGTCCCACTATGTCCTCTCAGTGCTCAAGACATTTTGAGATTTTTACGCCAAATTATGAGGCATAACACAGAGACTCTTTGGTCTCCAAGACTTTGTCAGTCAACATGGGCAAAATCAACAAACTCTTGAAAGGGCACTTTTAATGGAATTTCTTCATTTCTTCAATTGCTCTTTTAAGACCTGTTTGGAAACTCTATTGTATACACTTACGTGAATATGTATGTGAATTTCTACTATTGGAAATGATGCTGTTATTTTTTGAAGAGGTAATCAAGGAACTGGGAAGTTCACTTAACAAGAGAGTTTCAAGAAACATTTGTGAGAGAAAATACTGAATCAATATGGTAAAATTTTGGAAAAAAACCTTTTTCTTTGGCAGGAGATCAGAACTGGTTGAAAATCTAGAGAGTAGAAAAAGTTTTTTTTGTTTAATTCTGTTTTCCACCCTTTCTTGACAAAGAACAGCTAACGTTATTTTCAGCTAATAGAAGACAAGCATTCCTGAGTTCCAATACTGTAAAGTACAATTACGTTTCAGGAGGCAACAATAAGCATTTCACATTTTAATATGACTAAAACACCTCTTTACATTGAGGTGGTTTGAACTTGTTCATGTATGAACATTTAAAATTAGATAGTGCTAAGAAATACAGGAATCAATTCTGCTTTGAAGCTTAGGCTATGACTAGTGTCCTTCACTACAATTATGTGTGAAACTATTTTAATCCTCTGCTGAAGTTCAGCCCTATGTGGATTTCCTCTTTCCACATAAACCTAAAGCTGATAGGAAATGCCAGATTGTGAGTAGACCAAACACTCTGTCCATGATACAAAGCCAGCCCAAAAAGTAGCACTTGGCAGCCATTACTATTTGGAGACTAATGGACTTTGTATCAGATCTTTTTACCTTAGTTGTTCCTTGCTCTCCTCCTTCCCGAGCTGACAGTCTCAACAGGATGCTGGTTAATGCTTGTGGAGGCACGAGCGTCTCTCCAGTAGGCAATATTCTCAAAGTGCTAACTCATTTTATACAAGCCAGTTAACTGTCACCTGAGAGTAATGACTTTCTATCACTACTGAACTGAACTGAACTGAACTGATTCAATTCTTTTACTATTTATCTTCACAGTAATAAATAAATTTGTCTTGCCAGTACAGCTTGTTTGCTTAGGCTCTTCTGAAAAAGAACCTTCTAAATGTCCGTTACCTGTGACAGAAAATGCAGCAGTACTAGACAGAGAGGAGAGGTGGTAGAGAGAATATTTTAGTTTTATAAGTTCCTTCATTTCTTCAATTAACATAACATGCTTGATAACATTTATCAAGAAACTTCAGGATAATGCCTTTCTTTATGTTTTGGAAAAGTTTTTCCCCTTAAAATTCATAGCATGAACAACAGCATGTGGGACTCTACCTGGTAAAAGCTAAAGGCAATTGTTTCCTTTTGCAGAGAAAAGCAAGAGAAAAATATTCACTTATCTAAACCTTTGGGGGCATCTTGGGTTTTTCTGCATTTTCCCATTACTATTTGTGAGATTAGATCTGACTGTGTCTCAAGTTTCCATATCTATGCTCCTGGCAAGTGAGCTATGCCTCTAAGCAACATCCTTTGTTAGGAGCAGTGCACTGTGGCAGTGTAGAGCCTGTCCTCTGCATTGTCATTTATAAAATCTAGGATGTACTCCTCTTTGACTCTCACAACTACTTTGTTTCATCATTCTCTGTGAGCCAGCTTCTTATGCCACTATTTCCCAAAGTTTAATTCTGCAGATATGACCAGTATAGGAGGAAGTATAGGAGTAAACAAGTATAGGAGGAAACAATGGGTGGGAAAAGTCAATTCTATTTATGCCCCTTGAACACTGCTGTTGAGTCCCTCATATTGAATAAAAAAGACATGAAGACATTTTGGTGTAACCTAAATTTGATTTTTTCCTATCACCCTTTACCCTTCATCCTTGGTGTCATCCGAGTAGAGAACTACGGGCAGAATCTATTATTCCAGAATTGCTTCCAAGAAAAGGAAGAGATAATATGGTATCAAAATTATTAAATCCTGTTTTTCTTACAGCTTTTTTCAGGCCAATGTTAGTTGCTACAATATGAGAGGGCTATCTGGAGCATGCTAAGAGCAGAACCAAGGTCCATGCTCCTTCTCTCCTCTGCCACTTCACTGTACTTCTGTACAACTCCACGTTGGAAAGAGGGCTTCAGGAAGGACGTGAGTCATCCAGGCAGATTCCATGACTCTTCAGTCATACTGTGCAGGTTCCTTGTGTATTATCAGCCACCATTTTTTTAGTTCTCCGGGATTGTTTAAATTTTTACTTACATGCTTTATATGTCATTACAAAATTTCTTTCATCATGCTATTGCAAGCTTTCAATAAGCATGAAAACTTTTTGTACATATAGTTAAGCAGGAGGTCTCATTTTAATTACCCTTGCCCACCCATTTTTTACCAAAAATAATTTAACTGAATAATGAAACTGCATTAAATACAGTATATTAATCATGCTGTGGGTCATTGAATCAGACATCTTCAAACTGAAATAAAATGCTTAGATTTCTTATATCTTAAAAATCATACGTAATGATGTTACTCATGGTTACTCCTCTTTTGTCTATTTAACCCCCTTAGCTCTAGAAACCACCAGAAACCTAGAAAATGAACAAAGTTAACTATTTTATTACTCTCTCACTTGAATAATGTCTGTGTATGATAGCTAGAACAAGCACATATCCAGAGCTGTCAATTCTACTGATATATTACAATAATCCCCATATTATTATTGCAATACATAGCAGAATATGAAAAGAATGTTGGCATAAATTTTCTAATTCAGTAGCAGGGAATGATGGCCACTGTTAATAGAATTAGACATTGAGAGATATTAATAAAATAACATATCATGCATGTATGTTTATCTCTCAAATACTTTGTTAAAGAAAACTAATAAGTTTCTATTCCCCAGTCAGAGAATAGAAGTTTCTGTTATTGACTAACAAAAGTAGAAGGTAAAATTACATCAGCTCTCTTTGCCTTCTCTTCGTAATAAAAGTTTGCAATGTCATATTCCACTGATAATGTTACTTTAATATTTCATGATGATGTGAATATCATCTCACTGCCCCAAAAAGTGACAGATTCTCCTCTTCAAAGAAAATATGAATTAATTTGAGCAGAACAACTACATAAGAAAACCACTGACTGTGCAGCTGAAATACTTTAAAGACAGTAGGACGGCAGGGTGCAAATACCACACACTTTTTGAATTCATGAGATTTAATTTAAAAAACTTTTTCCCAGAATTCTTTCTACGGATAGTACTGGTCTTCGTAATACTATTATAATTTCAGAAAAAGACAGAAAAACCCTTGGATTAAGAAGCTAAATCTGCGATAAAACCATAAGGGGAGAAAGCTAACACTTTGGTGGAAGATAGTTTGTCCCTCTGTTTACATGCAATTTTAGATACGATAAACTTTGATTTTTCTTCTCTTTCTGATGAAATAATGCAGATTGCTTGGGAAAAGAACAAGTGTCCCTGCAGGGATCTTCAGGGTTGATTTGTTCCTTAGATATAGCTAAAAACCAGGTTAAAAGAAGCAAGATGGCGAAGCTCGTATGGGCACATTTGATATCTCTCTTTGATAACAAGAGAGCACACAATAATCAATATAAATTAATTATCAATACTGTTCTTCCTTCACTGCCTTTGCATTTTACTTTTTCTATTATCCAAACAGAAGTTCACATTTATGTCTCAATTTCCTATTTTACATGTTAGAAAAAAGTACAAATTTGAATAATCCATCAAAACAATCTTTTTTTTTTTCTTTATTGACAGATGTTTTTGTCCTTTCTTAAAAGCAATATAAGAATGGACAGCTCCTTTAAACATGAATGGTAAGTTATCTACAATAAAAGGCTTGCAATTAATATTAATAGAATTTATTACTCCAGTCTACAGAAAAAAAAACCCAACACAACAAAACTGCATCATATAAAATACTGGTTACTAAAATACATTTTCTTACATAATAAATGCTGACTTTTCTTTTGCTTTTATCAGTGTGCAAAAATTGTGTTGGAGCATAAAAACACTGTTTTTTGGTAGTGGGGGTTTTGTTGTTGTTGTTCCTTGCCCAAAAAAGTCAAGAAGCCCTGAAATATTAAGTTACTGTACTAATAAATTGAAGCATTTTCTTAAAAATTCTAATGTATGTCTTGTTCTAGCATATGCCATGATTGCTTTTTTACTTATTCAAGACATTCGAGTTGGCATTCACACCGATAGATGTGTTGCTGTTGAGGCAAAAAAGGCAATATAAGTGGTACTGTAGTAATATTCAGAAATACTTAAATGTCTGCATTCATATTATGCTTGCATTTAAATCCTCTTGTCATCATAGAAATGGTTCCATTTCTCTGAAAATCAGTTATAAAATAGAACTTTCAGAACTACAGATGACACATATCATAGTGGAGCTTCTAATTCCTTTAAATACCTTTCCGTAGATTTTGGCATACTAAACTTACATTTATATTTGCTAAAATACATAAGAGATACACACATTTCCCTTAAGTCTTCAGGGTTTAAACCTTTTGAAATAATAACTGAATAAAGGACTTCTTATACAACAGCAAATTTTAGAATGGGTATAAATCAACATATTCTCATTAAAAAATTCCTATGTACTGTTCCTTTACAAGCTAGGAAGTTTATTTTTCCTTTGTCCAATCCAAGAACAATGGGACACACAATCACTTTGAAAATCCCCATTGGGAAAAAGAGTATTAATAGCTGCATGCAACGGAAACTGGACAAATTTGAATATGTAAATCCATAAAGATTACTAAATGCACATTATGTGGTTCAGGGAATCAGAATTCCCAGAATTCCCAAACTGTTGATGTATAGACTACTTGGAAAATGAATCAGTTTATTTGTCCTGCTATACTTTTCCCTGAACACTTTATTTTGGCCACCAGATGATCTTTGGTCTGACCCTACACATTACCTAGATTTCCCATATATAGAGGAAAAAGTATTTTTCACTAAAATTAATATTAAATACCCCTATAAAGGACTTGTTTTGGATCTTCTTTATACTTGAATATTTGAAGGGATAGAAAGATCTAATGTTGCCCAGAAAACTGAAGAATCTGTCATTAAATAAAGCCAACTGGGAAATAATGTTGAAAGGACTCATTGGAACAGAGGAAAAGTAAATTTCCGTTGAATCTTCGCATTAGATTTTTTTCAGGAAAGAGCCTGCCTTGGATGCAAAGGTTGTTAAATATTCCATTCATAAACCAGATGTCTGTTCTTCCTTGAGTCTGTAAATTTTGGAATGCATTTTGCCTTCCATCTACATTGAGGACTGCGACAGTATCAAAGGGAGTTCTGCAATCTGCACCAGTGGGAGGCTGCCTGAGCTAGCAGCTGGCACGGAAGACTTGGACAAAAGCCTAACTTCACTAAGTCAGTTGCAAAGCCTTCATCAAACTGGAAGTTGATGTTCAAATGATTACTTTTTGAGGGGCGCACAATGTTTGGATCAATTCACAGCATGACAGTGGACATACTGCTTTACTTTCTGATCATTTAGTTCTCCACTTGTCAGTTTAGTGTGTTTGCTCATATCCACCTCAGTGAATTGATTTGAAATTCATAGATGAGGCAGGTTACATAACTGCAACTGTCTAGATCTCATGAGTATTTGCAGTGAGAACTGACTCACTGAGATGTGTACAAGTGTGCACACCCACATGCACATACAAACTCTTCCCTCACTGCTTCCTTCTAAGAGATATAACTGCAGGTATGGTCCTTTAAAAATCCAAAGTCTTCCTCCACTTTAAATTATTGGTTAAAAACTGATGGAATGTAAACATGGAGATCCTTTTTTAAAGGGTAAGAAAAGGAATCAAAGTTTTAGTACATGGCATTTCAAGTTGTCTGGTATCAATAGGCTATTTTTAACAGCGGTGAACAGTTATTGCTGTGTGTATTTTCTTTTTAGGAGCAGGATACTGAAATCAAGAGTGGAGGAAGAAATCCTATAATATGATTTTTCAGAAAAGAGGCATATGCTATTCACTCTGCAGCGCAAAAGGAGCTAGAACAAATACAATGGGAAAACAACAGAGAGAACAGGAAGAGACATACAATTCTGTTCAGAAAATCAGAAAAGTGCTGAATAATTTGTTTTGCTACCAATGTGTGGGGGTGGATTTCCAAAGCAGAAATATGCATTCCTTCTTTGATTCCAGCAGATCCAATTATATGTTCTCTGAGCAGTTAAAATCCTGATCAAACTGAAAACCATTCACAGCAAACTCAGGTACTCTTCATGAACAGAACATATAAGCTGTTGATATTTGTCTGGACAGTCAAGAAAAATAGACAAGGTATAAAAGAATGTTATTCTGTTGTCTTCAATGAGAGCTATTTCTGATCATATTTGGTGTATATTTGGGGCTTTACTTTGCCCTGTGCATCTGAAGTACAATGTGCAAGTACACTGTAGTTAATATATAAAAATATACATCAGCACTAGGAATTTGACACAAAATATATTTCCCTCATTTCTATTGCAAGTATATATACATAAAACTTCAAAATACAAGTAATTCTTAAAGAACAGGCACAATATAGTTGTGAAACTTAAAGTATTAATGTGCATATAGGTTATCAAACTTATTCCTCTGTTGAAAAAATTCACAGACATATGGGGTAAGGCCATCTAAAAGAACACAGTAAAAGATTAGAAATGAAAAAAAAATCAAGGAGAAAAGGAGCCGTTCTTCCCAGCCAGGTTCCTTGCCTTATATAAGACTGCACTAGTGGATCAGGGATTCCTGCAGTTTGTCTTCTGTCTTACAAGCTAGGCTTTTTTTTTTCTGTCTTATAAAATGTCTTTTCACAGATCTTATCAGAATGCTGTATTCTCAAAAAAACCTGATTCAAGATATAATTCATCACTGAATATGTATGTGTTCCAAAACATTACCCTTGTATGTTGCTAGTGTTACAGAATCCAAAATTCATCATGTGCCTAATTATAGGTTAAGATTCATCAGAAACAAGGGTAAGAATTCTTATGTATTTGTATTATATAATAATTTTTGCAGCACTTTCTTGTATTTTGGATTCATGTATGCAGGGTGATTGATATTTAAGTAAAAGTAGAGACAGCAACCATGACAGAATAAAAAGAAACCAACCAAACAAAAAAGGAACTGTTACTGTGTAATCATTACATCGAAAGCCTTTACTGACTGAGCCTCTCAGATGGACTACTTACATAAACATTTTCAGGACACAATTTTAAAACAAAATTATTCTCATGCAATTTTAGGACCTCAATTCAAGAGGAAAGAACATTTGAAAATAATAGGAACTGCAAAAATGCAGTCATTCTCTGAAATAAGTCAACGAGTGTCTGTTTGCCATTATACAATAAGGACAGTTAAGTCTTCAAGAACATTAAGCTGTGTTATTTGCACTACAAAAAGCTAAAGGAAAATATATTCTGTAAACATGGGTTCTCCAAATTAATGGATTCTTTTCTTCACACTTTGGTCCAGAGAACAGATTAAGAATCTATTTCACAAGCAAAAGTGAGAGAGTTCTCTTATAGATAAAATTAATTAAATTTATCAGTTGTCAAAATTCACTCTGCATTTTCAAGCCATCATTTCATACATTATGAATCCCTTCTTTCTACTGATGGTGGAACTTTGACTCTTGCAGTCTAAATCTGAAATTGTCATTGAAAACAGAACATATTATCAGACTATATGAACCAAGGTAATGCACTTCTCTTCCCTGGCTTTTATTTCATGTGTCAGTCAGAGAGTAATTTATCTACTGATTTCTTTGTAGGAGTCAAGTAACTGAATCACAAAAATTCTGAGATCGTTTTTAAGCTCTGCTCCTTACTTTATCTGTGACTTCAGACATGTCACTTAATCTTTCTTTACTCCATTTCCCCCTGCAAAAATGGAATCTGTAAACCATTCCTTTATTTTCCTGCTTTCACAGAGATGACTGCTCTTCTCCAACCCTATTTGATATTGAAACATGGGCTAACCTAAAATTCTGTGCTGCGGATCAAAGACGTGTTCACGTAGAAAGTACCTGAGCTAGCTTTAAGGCAGATATCTCAGGTGTGGCAAGCAGTTTAATTAGGACTGCATGGAAATAAATCTCGAGGGAAGATCATACAAGCCTTAACCCGCAGTGCTGCAGCTCATCACTATAGGTCTTCTAGCTAAATTAAACAAAAACCAAAACTGATTAGGCCACTACATGCATAAAACTGTAGGTATGCAGGTATCAGGGAGTAGGGAGAAGGAATATAATGAAATCTTTCTGAGAGATGCAAGAAACATGAGAGAGACCTAACAGAACCAGGTGAAGGGAAATGAAACAGAACAATGAAAGCTCTGTTTAAAGATCATATCTGTAATTAATAAATAGGAATTAGTATGAAAGGGCTGTCTTGTCCATTCTTCACATTTTGAGAATACATCTCCAGCTATCCTTCCCTAGAAGTAAATGTAGGGATAGAAGAAATAGGACCTAGGAAGATTTACAATTCAGAGGAAAGGTAAATTAGAAGGAAACATAACAATACATAGTATTTAAAAACTAGAAGGGAATGCTTCCATGCTCTTTCTCATAATGAAAAAAAGGAATAGTCACTAAAACAATTAAATAAGAGTAAAAGAAAAAACCCCAAACCAACTTTTTTAGCCTTCAGAAGATTTCACTGTTGAAAGATATTCTTCAAGCCAGTAACTTGGCTTGTGGTAAATTAGTGGGTTTTTAGTATTACTATTATTATTATTTAGAAAATCACATGTTACTATTAACTGACTATTAACTGTTGGGGTCAGGAGGAGGAGGAGGTAATTCTGGAAGTTTCTGTCACAGAGTTTTTTAAAAATTTTCTTCTAAGATGTTGTATTAGGCATGGTCAGAACTAGAAAGCTATGACAAAATACCAGGAAACTAATTTACCATGGTAATGTATTTGCCCTTGATATACAAATAAGAATGTAATGGAAATGTTCTTCAGAAAATTATTGTGCAATTTACATTAAGACAGTACCATTCTAACAGCAAAATCAGAGAAGGCTGCACATATGAGCAGAATTTCTTTGTAAGGAAAGCTCCAAGGGCAGGGGATAAATTAACTCAGAAGTTACTTTTGGTTCTGCAGATTTTACTAATTAACAAGATCTTTGCATACTGAATTTTCACAGTCAATCTGCTAACATTTTTTTCTTTCTTTTTTTTTTTTTTCTCCCACATCTGACACCACAGCTAATCAGCAGAATAAAACTTCAATCTACATCTGACAGTCATGTAGGCTGGTGGGCAATGTACACCATATTCTAAGAAAATCAACCCCCTTATCCTTTTTTTTTCCACTTTTCCAGTGTTTTATTCTCAACTGAGAAAATGTAGAGAAACTCTTAACAGCAAACAGAAAGTTGAATTTCCTATATACTCTGCCTGTGCACTGAACCTTTTAAATTTGCCTTGACTATAAAGATTACTTGTTTTCCTTAGTCATGTAGGTAGAAAAAAAAAAAGAAAGGTGTCATGTACTGTGCTGAAGATTATTATTTCGAATTCTAAAATGAAAGGAAATCCAAAGCAATTAGTTCTATCTGCAGTTTCACACCAAATGAAATTAAATAGTAAATATTTGAAGTAAAAATTAATAACCAAAATCACTTCCAAAATGCTGTTTCCATGAAAAATCTTCATAAAAATCCAGTATAAATCCTATTTAAAACCTAACCTAGCCAAACACTGCAGATTACCTAGATTCCAATTAAATGTGACAAATGAACGCTTGACAGACTTCAATTTCAATTCTGTCAGAATGATCCATTAATATTGAAGACTACATTATCAGAATTTGAACAATGCAATAGTTAAAATACAAGTGGACTGAAGAGTCATATGACAGAAAACTCTCACTCAAATATCAGGTATTGCATATATGAAGGAACAAAAGTACATTCCATCCTGTTCCATCATTATTTATTGATTACTGTTAACAGAAATTTCTGGAGGTAGATGACATGCCACTGTTGAAATCTTGTCTTTAAAATGTGACAGCAAAATCCAGAATTCTGTACAGTATAATTTTCACCACAATATCACCCACCTTTGAAAGGTCTCTGTTCAAGGTTTTATAAAGCAGGAGAAAATCCTGATTCAATGCATGTCTTACCAAGCAAATTTTTTTTTACTGGAGATTTTTTTTCATTCACCATGAACTAATGTATTTATCTACCGCTACGTTTCTATCTATTAATTTTAGAATACCATTTTCAAAACCAAATCCAAGAAATTCATCCTACCAAATATAAAATAAATTACTTTCAAGAAAAGAAGCATCTAAAATATTTTAGTTATGAGAATGCAATTCCAGTTTTTGCATCAATATGAAAACTTAAACTATCTTGTTTCAACTTATGACACTGCTCAAGCACTTTCTGTTTTCAATTGCACTTCAGTCAGTGTGATTTTCTTTTTCGTTGGCTGCCAAATACGTTAAAAAATATATTCATTTGTGATTCTACAGTTTCTCCAGCATGGGTCAGGCATATCCTATGTTAAAATACTTTCTGAACTCAGGTTTTCACGTCTACAAATTCTCTACATTGCTGGATGTCCAAGGGAATTGACAAATGGTTTAATTTTATTATCCTAACCACAAAGTGTCACCTCAAAACAGACAATAAAATAATCAGCCCAATTTAGGTACAAACTCTATAAGCTTTTTTTCTAACATTTTTTCCAGTAATAGCATTATCACTTTTTCCCCCTACCACATCCCCAGAAAAATGAAATGTAAACAAATATATTCATATAAACAACCAAGGAGAATATATAAATGCAAATGTATAGACATACATAACCTAATATATCTTTAGATGGATAATTCTATCTTCCTTTTCAGTCAATTAATTTTTTTCTATTGGGATATGCACTTCAAGCATATGTGGACTGCTGTAGCCGTTCTTCAGCAATACATACTAGATTTGGAAATATTTTACCATAAAAAAGAACATAGTTTTAATGGGTTGACATGTCTATCTCAGAAAAGACAAAACCCCAAGAACAATTATTCAGTATTGTAATGTCTGAAAAACTAACATGCACTTAGCCAAACGAATTAATTCATTCTATAACAAAAAATACCCTGCCCTTCTTGCATGTACCCACCTATTGCAATTGAATTATAAAACCCATTATTTCTTTGATTATCAAAAATCTGTACACTTTGACATGTATTAATTTATTTTGTTGTTTATGGGCAAATGAAAATACAATGAAGTCAGTCTCTGACTTCATAAAACTTTGGATCAAGGCCAAAAAGTGGAGAACAGTGAAATATTTGTGTTTTATAAAATACATTTCAAAATGAATAAGTCTTTTTGGTTTTTTAATCCTGAATACTTTTAGATAGAAAGAAAAACAACCTAACCTGAGACTTATATTAACATTTTTGCTTTTAATAATAGGAGAATTACTATGGAATAAATAAGTATTTAACATTTCCCCCTTCTACATAAATGGACCCTGAATTTAAATGAAATGTTGTAAAAGTACTGTCCAAAATAAAGTGTGAAGAAAAGGAAAGTAATATTCTTCTATTCTGAATAATGGAGAATGGACTTGACGTGTTTTATTTTGAAAACAGTCTATACAACGTTTTTTGGGGAAAAAAGAATTCTCTAGAGTGGGGTTTTAAAACACTATTTTCTTTTCCTGATGCTGTATATATTACATTCTGGGAAATTTCCTAAGTAGGTTTTGAGTCAAAAATGGAAGGAAATGAGAATATATGTCCTTTATGGTCTTTTATCTAAAATGAAAAGTATGTAATTTTATTCAATTACCATTTCCCCAGACCTCTACTGATATTTTTTTCAGTGTTTTAACTGCTTCTGCAGTATAGATTTTAAGTCATGTAAAAAGAAAGCTGTTTTAATTAGTGGTGTTATGTTCCATTATTTTGTATACCTGCATTTTAGCAAACTTTAAAATCAAATAATTACAATATTAATTATTTAATATATTTATTTATGTTTTTGGACTGACCTTTCAAAAGTCTACTTAGTATCACTCGCTAGTGAGATTATGTGTGTGAATGTTGTGTTTGCCCCTACCATTTTCCATATGCTCTGCCTCACCAACACTGCCATCCGGCGTAGTCCTTTCGTAGTTGTCCTCTGGGAGTGGAAGGGCACCCAGTCTTGGCCCTGATGAACTCTTACTGCTTGGTGTTTCTGACTCCTCCAGACCGCTGTCATAGCAACTCTGCAATGACCCTTGATGCGGGTCCTGAGGCTGACTCACAACAGAAAACGTCACTCTACGAAACGGCTGCAAGAGAAAAGATTCTGAATGTCACTGGAAAGTTCAGTCTTGGAACAACTGATTCTCAAAACATGACTTAAGCAAACTAATATTTTAACATTTACCAATTAAACAATTTTGTCTACATTAAAGCAAACAGAAAGTACAGTTCTTACATAAAAGGCCACTGGACAGAGTATGCACGGAATTTTACTGTAATATGTGGTCCAGAACCTTCCCGCAGTTTATCATAGCCTCCTTTCAAATGGCTACATTGGCTAAGAAAGCTGGTTATATTTATAAATTTTATACAGTTTCTCTATCAATCAGGTGTAATAAGTNCTGTGGGTATCACAAACATAGAAACACACCCATAAGATTTCTATAAAATCACTACCTGTGTTTCTGACAGCTAGTTAACATGAGAAAGGAGGGGGGAAAAAGGGAAAAAAAAAAAAAGGAAAGGGACAAAAAAGTCTCTTAGGTCCTTTGCCATAAAAGCCAGTGCCTGGAGACAGGGTGTGTTGCCAGCTGACTTAATAAAGCCTTTAAAGTACCGCGAGCACAGCTGACACAACACGCTTCCACTGGGAATGTACAAACATGGATTGTTAGAGATTTGTATTCATTCAAAATGACAGATATTACTGTTGTTCTGGAATCCTACATGCTGAACCCTGGCACCAATGAGAATCCCAGGAAGTAGAAGAGTCAATCCTTCACATTTCAAAGGACGCTGAGGACATGCAGGATTTTCAGTGAGAAATTAGGGGATTCTCCTAGGATTTAAACTACAATCAAGTAGCAATGATACATTTAAAATAGTTTAATGATGCATTTGAAATAACTCGCTGTTCACAAGGCTAGAGAACCACAGAAAAATGTCTTCTGCAACAAACACCAATAGATTAATTTTATAAGACACGATGCAAATTTTCCTGTGTTTAAAATGGGTTGTCTGACAGTGCTGTCCTTTGGATTCAGATGTGTTTCAAGCCCTGTGTTAGAATGAGACATAGGAAACTCTTGTCACTATAGGATGGAACTATATATGCAGGCCAGAAGGGAGAAAACAGAAACTGCAACCACTCACACAAGCCCTGAAGAACAGAAGTCCATAGCAGGTTTACAAGTAGAGGGGTAGGTGGAGTTTCATTTTGAGGGTACAAAATTCTTTTGAGGGTGCAAAATTTTGAAGATATAAAGGTAGTTTGAGCTGATGATAGACAAGTTGGACAACAAATATAATGCTAAACCTTCCTGGCACAAGTAGATCAAAAATTTAAACAGGTGACAATTACCAGAAATACTTTGCTGTAACTGTTTGACCAAAACTTCACGCAATGAGAAGCTGTAATCTGTAACTATACATCAATTACTACTTAGTTGTGGGCCAATGACACAAACTGTGAATCTCAGAGATTTGAATCCACTTAGAACATCCCAGAGATTATTCCTGAATATCATACTATTCTGGCAGTCACATTTGGATCAATTGAGCTGGGAGAGAGGCCCTTTGGCATCTACACACATCAAACTCACACAGTCATATTAGATTTCCTTACTGGCTTGACCCCAAATTTCCTATAGCAGAGTCTCAGATGTTCCGAACCTTGAAATAATTTAGTCTTGATTTAATAACCATACAAAAAAGAAACAGCTTGAGCTGGTGCCTCTGAGGAGGGACCCTGAAGAGAGGAAATTCTGGGCTTTTATACTTTCATAGTTTAAGTGCATCTTGGGCTCTTCAGCTTCTGCCATGTCTCGGAGTGTCTGGTCACCTGGATGGGCACATGTCCCCATGTCTTTTGTTATGCAAAGGGTTAGCGGTCCACGGCCTCTTGCCTGGGGCTCCCAACACCCAGAGCTCCCACTGCAGCTGCTCACCAAGCTACCTGCACTGACTGTATTCCTCAACACCAGAAGGACTTTGCATCATCTACAGCTCCTGCAAGAACAGTGATGTAACTTAGAATGGGAATTAGAAAAAAAAAATCATCAAATATTTGGAACTTTATGTTCCATTTCTTATTGATTTCTTGGAAATCAGTCTCAACTAGATCACAAGAATAGAGCACCTATTTTTCACATCTGTAACAGGAATTATAGCAAAGTTATCTTAAATAAGTTCTGAAACAAGCTATAAAATATTTGGGACCATCCTGTTCATTTTCAGATATTCTTTGGAAGTTATATGCCTTACGTAATTGGCACATAGGGAAGAGATGTGACAGATGCAAAGCTGGGATGTTTTATAGCTGAGGCTGAAAATTCCCTAAGAACATCACTACATATCCTTGAAACTAAAAGAAATTTGATGTACTTTTACTAAGTTGTTAATAATGGTTTTTAAACAGATTTGGATGTTAATCTTGCTTTTTTCTTAAGTGCTGTACTGAATAGGAATTTTCTAACACAAAACTAACACACAGAGTATTCAGCTCAGTAGAGCCAGTTCAGCTCTTTCCACAGAATATCAATGAGAATGACATAGTGATGATAAAATTCTTTCTGAAAGAATGACGTGCATGTTAATCGTTATTTTGCAGGATTTATTACACTTCTACTTTCAGTATCAACATCAGAATTCTGACCTTTTTATTGCATTACCTCTGAGAACCAGACCTTCTCAGGCAAATGTATTGCAAATTTTTAATGCATCTGGCCTCATGGAATAATGTCATGGCCTGTCCTTTTCCAATAAAAAGAAATAGATTTGGATTATAATATATTTCTGTTACCTGCATAGCTAGAAACACTCCATGTGATTAATGTAAAGAATTTTAAGAACAAAAAAAATTAAATATCTGCATTGCAGTTGTCAGTTTCCCACGTCATCATCTCTGATATGCAAGTTACCATATAGTTTAGACAGTATAATCTGGATAAACATTTGTCAGAGCAGAACTATCAGTCGTAAAAGATGTTGAGTTTTTATATACTTTGAATATTTGGGCTAAATTATGACACCTCATTTTTACACCCAAAAAACTAGGACATCTTAGAGATAAATTTGATAAAAACACAGCAGTATGGGATTGCTCTAAAATGCCTCTGAAAAAACCCTGTATATGCATGTACTGTTCATAAAACTCATATTAGTCTATTAATTGTTACTAATGAGAGCATTTAAGTTAAATGAGTGTAATCCCTATGAACTAAATTATGAACACTAGAATATTAATACATAATAAATACTACTTATGCATTGGTTTCTAAGAATGCAAAGTCCCCTCCAAAACCAAGAACTTTGTTCATATACTCTCATCTTCATTTATATCCTAATCTATAAAACAGTTGAGGTTTCACATAAAGCTGCATATTAATGAAACAAACAAGAGGGAAAGATGATGAATACCGTCTTTTTAATAATTAATATTACAAAAAGTTATTGATAAAATGCTGTTTTTTCTATGCATTTATTGCCACGAAAAAGATAAGGATTATAAGCTCCACTTTAACAAGCAAAGACAGACTATATACTGAATTTTGTTCTACCATTTATAAAATTACACCAGTAATTTCTCAGAAAAATGGACATGAGAAATTTCCAAGTGTTCCATGGAGTCATGGGTTGGTGACAGACACACGACACAATATTGTGAGTCCTCAGCAAACAGCTATGGGTTTAACCTGGCTGCCCTTTTTATAGGGGCTTCGGATTCCCTGGGCTCAGACAGCTGCCTGGGTGGGACCTCTCTCCATCCAGCTCTCTGGCCAGTGGTGTATAGCTGACCTCAGCTGGCTGAGCTCTTTGCTTGGGTTTGAATCCAACCTTTCCCTGCCTTATCCAGGGACTTGTTTTCTTCTAGGTTGGTTGAGTTTAGGGGGCAGCTTCAAATCAGCTGCAATGTGACATCCAAATGCTGACAAATTAAGGCAAATTTTGAGGGGAGAGTGTTATGTTTAGTTTTATTGATTTTTCAATGCACAGCATTAACACAGATGCATCTGCCACCACTATGAATCAACATGGTAGAGTTACTTTTACTCAAATAAGTCCACAATAGTTCAATTTGTCCATCCCAGCAAAAAAGCAACCTTAAGTCTTTATTAGTCCTTTGGTAGGGATGTACGATATTCAGGTTTAGTGAGAAGGCTGTAAATTTAGTAATAAGACTGTAGGTTTGATAGTTTTCACCCTCAGAAAACTGGTATCATCTTTTCTGAGAAGAGCATATGGAGTTCTTCCTAATTGTATCTGATCTTGGAGGTGAACAGGTCACAGAGAAAAGATACACCTTTGCATTATACCTCAGTGGTAAATCTCCATTTCTGCCTTGTTTCCACTGTATTTCTTAAATGGGATAGTTTCCTTTCTACTCATCCATAGAAAAAAACACTGCAATGCTAAAGACATATACCTCCTGCTATCTGTAGTAATTTAGCTCTATTAACTCATTCTATGGTACAGAGTTTATCTTAAGCTGTATTAAATAATTCATCCCTATCCAAGCTGGAAACTAAAATCATATTTGCAATACATGAAGAACCCTAGTTTTGCAGCTTGACATTAGGGAGAGAATTTGGATAGACTTGGTAAAAAGCGATATATCCATATAGCTCCACAAGGCTTAATCGTGACACTTTTTCGCCATTATGAGAGAGATTTTTTCATATCCCAAAATTTGAAATTTTGCATTGTAATTCCTGATATTTCACACTGCTCTTGGATTATATTCTTTCATGGTTTCTGTACATCACTTGCTATCAACGTTATAAACACTGTTCAAAAATGTTGGTGCATTTGGACAGTAGTAGTGAGGTGACAGAGTAAATATTTTTTACATTTAATTGTTTAGGAAGCTAATCTTGCAACCATCAACCATTTCTCAAATTACTCCACAACTTATTTTGTGTACAAAGTGTATGTACTAAAGTATAACTACCTTAATTACTTAACACTTGGACAAAAATAGTAAGACTTCCAGGCCTTCCTGCGGTCACAGTGCCTACATCTCAAAATCATAAGGACTGAAAACATTTTAATCTCAACTGTAAAATGCAGTCCAAGGTGCAATTTAACATGTAGAGAAGAGTAAAAAAATTAGCCTAAACTGAGAACCAAGCTAAAGCAAGCCATACTATTTCAAGTATTTCTACCAGTTTGTTCATCATTATCTTGGACATTACCCAAACCCCTGGAATGTTAGGAATTAAGGTTCTTATTTTTTGCTGACTTTCAAAGCAGATGACTTTCCACTTTAACAATGTATGATATCTTGGGGTATTTGTAGGAATTTAAGGTGGCCTAAGAGCCAGCTGATCATCTAGCCCAACTCGCCTGCTCAAAATTAGAGTCAGCTAGAGCACTTTGCCCAGAGCTGTGGTCAGTCAGGTTTTTAGAATCGTCTAGCATGGAGACTCCATGGCCTTTCTGAGCAAGCTGCTCTGCAGTTTTGGAACTCTAATAGTAAAGGAGGTTTCTCTTACATTTCAATGGAATTTCTGTATTTTCTGTTTGTACCAAGCACGAAAAGCAATGGTGATGAGTCAGGCCTAAATAATATTATAATTCCTGTTAGCTTCAGAAAGTCAATCAACGTCAAGCTGCATGTAAGACTAATGCAGTGACTCTGAGATGTGTATAGGGTAGATCTGAAAAACAGGCAGAAGAGATGCATCAACTGATCACATAAATTTAAAATGTTTCTTTAGCACTTGAATTTTGATACAACATGTCATTATCCTTTTCTTTCTATTCATTTTTAATTGCTGGAAGCTTGTTGGAAGACAAACAAAATATTAATGAATGATTCCTATTCTGCATGAATAGTTTCAACCCACACAACTCTTACCCTATTCAAATCACATATTTCTATTGTTCTAAGCTTCTGTCATTGTAGGAAATTGGCAGGAAATTAAATTAAACAGGCATTATTTTTTCAATGGGAAGACTGAAACACCTGAGATTAGTAGTAGAGTAGCAGGCTAAAAGAGGAGAAAGATGCCAATAAGAAAAATTATTTTTAAAATATATTTAGCAGAATGCAGTGACAATTGTTACTTTAAACAAGACTTAAATAAAATTTTAAAAAATTTTGGTATTACAGCTCTGCAGCAGACATCACCTGTGATGAACTGTAATTAGCTTATTTTCATTTATTTTAGTTCTACTTTTATTAATTTTTTCTTACAGCAGGGGTCTTCCGGTCAGGAATCAGAAGTGCATTTTTTTGTTCTCTATAAAGTTGAAATAGGCATCCACTAATAACTCTCTGTTTAAGCCCAAGGTTACATGTTAAGATTTGCTATTCAGGGATAATATTTCATAATTCATTTTACATTATGGGCATCATAGTGTAACATTCAAACATACTTCTTTACTTTTAAGTCTAGTGCTTTTCTCAAATATATTTTGTTTCCTGTTATCCAAACTTCTCTTTCTGAATCATGACAAGGACTTCTGAGAAGGCCAAAATTATTTTTGTTCACCCAGGTACGTTCATTAAGCAAATTCCTAATAATTTTTGTCTCTAAGTAAACAAATAAAAGGCATTCCTTTATTTCAGTGAATATCACCAAAGAACCAATATAGAGAACATCTCTTACTCAAAGATACTCTCAAAGACACAAGACTCATTTGTGCGAGAACTTTTATCTCAAAACACAACACACAAGATCATTTAGGAAAATTAGACAAAATCTTAGAAGGCGTGTAGGCCAATATTCTTAGCATATCACAGGAGCTCTTGCTAGCTATTGAAATGTGAGCATAAAGAAACCAAAAATAAACAAGAATCTGCTTCAGAAATGGTCAAAATAATTTTAGCATATTTTGACTGCTCATAAAATGCATTTTTGTTATCATTTGTGTCCAATTATTTGAAAATTATAAACACAAAGCATCTATGATGCTGCAGTGCTCTCCTATTATTCCACTGTAAAATTAAATGAATGAAGTAGCATTTTCTCTTACCAGAGTAATTACAACATGAATTAAGATTTTTATCATATCTCTTTCTATTTTCTTAAAACATAAGGTATTCCTATATCTTTTATGAAGACAGAAATTCATAAACAGAAATTCAGCATGTCTAGTATTTTTTTCTGAACTCAATGCATTAGATTCCAGTATTCTACTCTTTCTAATAATTTACCTTGAAATCTTCTGAACACTTCTTTGACTCAAATCTATTATTAAAACACCATAAAAGTCTTCTTTTAGCTAAGTGTCCAGTATCTGGTACTATTCACTGCTTACACTTTCACATTCTTGGCTTACATTCTCTCAAACTTTTCTGTGATATTATCTTTTGCTGAAATATTTGGAGAGCCTGTCTTTCCTGGAGGAGTTTGTTTTGTTTCCTTTGGTTTTCAGCAGAGAATATGCTGCCTGAAACTACTCCAGAGATATTAGTTCACAGAGTATTGTGTCTCTCAGCTCCTGTCTTTCAGCATGAGAAATCTTTATCTTGTTTAATGAAACAACAATGCTGTTTCATTAAAGTTTTTAATTGGCTGAAAACAAACAAAAACCTCATTTCCATCCCACCAGCTCAGTCATCCAAACATTTGGGTTGTCTTCTCTTGAATCTGGAATATTATTAAATAATTTAATGTGTAAAAAGGAAAAAGAATATACTTCTTAACCCTAGTTATCAGGCACTAACAAGCCCTAGAATGGAGGAAAGCCTTTATAAACCTATTTCAAAAGTCATTTACACAGTATTTTAGTTCACCTAAGGTATGGACTACAGAAATTAATCTCCTTATCATCCCCAAATTTGTACTTTGCTATCCTTGGAAGAAGTATCAAGAAGCAAATATATTGGACCCTTTTGGATCAAAGTCCAAAGAACGAAATGATCCCAAAACCTCCCTAGATAGCTTGAACCAAAAGGAGCTCAGTTCACAGTATCAGCCAAGCTTCTCCACAGTGAATCTCCACAAAATGCATATAATATGAAAATAAGTCTCAGACCCCACTGTTTCACCACACAAATCAATTTCCCTTGAGCCATTCTATTCGCTATTGTAGACAATTTAAAAAATTGCTTTCTCTTTGTTTTTTTTCTCTGCTCAAAGAGAGGCTTGTCTGCAAAGGAATCTTTGCCAGAATGCTACTGAAATCAGACACAGATAGCTAAAGCATATATGAACCTTTCAAAATATGAAACCTTAGTATTAGCAAATCACTAATGCACAAGTAATGTCTTCTGTGTGATGTAAAATATTCTTGCTGCTGAGATGAAATATTTTGAATAAATTGAAAATACACCAGAGTGTTCTGTATAAAAATGATTAGCTAAAAATAAAAAAAAAAAGTTACCATTGGAAAGTTTTGAATTATTAATGCATATATTGAATCAAAGTAGAATTTTTTGCGTCTTAAGTCTCACCTATGTGCTGTCATTGTTTAAAAGACCGATTATTAATATTATTGTGAATATTTTGGTCTTAGTTACTGTCCGCAAGACTCTAGCTCAATATGAATGAGAGTCACAGCATCAAATTTTAGGAAAATTCAGCAATAACTCCTGGAAAAATCAGATCAAATTCTAAATGTATATGAATACATAAACAAAAAATTTCCATTTTAATAGGGAAGATACGTAAAGACATTCAATACAAATACAAAGAATCAGTCATTTTCTGAGTGATTAGGGATAAGGACTTTTGCACTGGTCACCAAATTTGTATTGATTATGACATATTTTCCAAAACCTACAGTAGAAATATTTTCCAAAATTAGATAACATACTCAATATTTTGTATTGTTTTTTGTCTACAAGGTAGTCCTTAATGTTTGTTTACTCTTTATTCATATAAGTTATCCAAATTATTCTTTAAGCTTAAATATATGTCTTAAATTTAAAGGCATAGTGATTTTTTAAGGATTCACAGGTTTTCTATAAATTGGACAATATAAGCTCATGCATAAAATCTCAGATAATCAACTACACTTCCGTACAAAAATGAAAGGGCAGAACTCTAGAAGTGTATCCCTTCTTGGAAGATGTTTAATAGAATGGAAATATTCTTCACTACATATTGAGGAATTTACATTAGCTACATAATTTGAGATCGCTCAAGTCAGATGAAACAAATGCCATCTTGGTGAACATTGTAGCTATGCAAGTTATAATCATAAACATGCCACAGGCTCAAAAATACAAGCCCTTGAAAGGGGAAATTATTAATTTTTTCCAGAATTTAGATATTTGGAAAAGCACTATAGATTGTGCTATATAGGGGAAAAAAGAAGACTTGAATGAATGTAAAAAATAAAATCTGTTCCATCATTATTTTTTAATCAGGATTACATACATTTTCATTGTGACAGATAAATTGTTGGAGAAATACATTTGAATAAGATAATTGAAGAGGAAACTGATAAAAGGTAGTTATGGACAAAATAACAGTGTCCATGTCCAGAATTACACTCCGGTTGTATTTATCTATACAGCTATCTATTTACCTTGTTAATTAAAACTCCTACTAAAGATGCGGGGTATTTGTTAATTTGCTTACTTTTTCACATTCCATATAGAAAAAAAAGTATTTAAAAGTAAAAAGCTTTAAAAGTATTGCATTACTGAAAAAATATAATATGCATTTTCTTCTGTTGTAAGAGAATGTTCACTCTTGCTATGTACTTTCTCAAATATTCATCTAGGAATGTTTTTAATGCTGTGACTTTAATTCAAGACTGATGCTTCTTATCAGTTCCAAATAAGTTTTTAATATTAAGACATTATTAACAAAATGTGACACGGCAAAATAAACCTTCATTGCTTTTACCATTAAGAAGTGTCACATAGGGATGGAATGTTTTTGCCTAACCACCTTTCTTTCTCTCCAATACCAAAGTATGGGAAGCATCAAGAACAAAAAATGCTTTGGACACCTGAGTGGAATGGAATGTAATTCCATTCTTTCATTGTAGTGTCATGCAGAACATAAAGTGGGATAAAGAACATAACGTTTTAGGATAATTAGGTGTCATAAAAAAAGTAACATTTGACTAAAGCAAAAATAGAATTAAAATGAAATGCAAGGAGTTTTCATTCTAAAACCTAGTTTTTATAATATTGTCATTCAGAAAGAAATTAAGATCACACCCTGAAAATATAATGTAATTTAGAAAAGAATCACATACTCCACAGGGTTAGGCTGGCCTGCAGGTTCTGATAAACTGCATGGATAGCAAGTACTGGGATCCTCACAGGACATGGTCGTTCTTAATATTCTGCAGGGCAACAGCAACACTTCGATTTTTTTCTCTGGATGTAACAGAGAGCCCTTCTGGCAAGGAATCTGGGCTTCAGCCTAAACTTTGCTCTACATCTACACCACAGATAGTTTTGCTGTGAGAAGTCACCCCAGCCAGCTCTAAGTGAATTGCACTGGAAGGCTGTTTGTGAGCTTCTTAAGTGCTTTGCGTCTGCATTTATACAACACCATATAGTTGAATGCATGCGATTTCCATTTTGAATGCTGCAACTTTCAGGATTAATTTTGCTATTTATTCTTCATTTACCTCATGTGAATGAGTAAGATTAGAGAGGTCAAACCCTTGGCTGATATAAACCAATGTACTCTTGTTGTCTGACTCCAGACGTCTGTTCTTTCCCTAGTTATACCAAGATGTTTTTCTTTTTTCAAAGAAAACAACATAACGGGCAACAGCATTGTCATGACTGCAGACAGTCTTGGATCTTGATTGCATGAGGCAGCATGCACTTTCACAAAGCCAGCTGGCATTAACAAAACACTTTCTGGTCAATGCCCTCTAAAAATAAAACAGTATCAATCTCACCAAGAGCAGACCCCTATTGCAAAGTCTAGAATTAAATGCTGCTCTCCCATTTTGCTGTTCTACTGCTGCCACTATGCCATCTGGCCAGCAAAATTATTTAGCACTGCATCAGTTTTATGTCTGTAACTTTTAAAGCACAAATATTTATATTTGAGTTTTGTCCAAAAATTCTCCTAGATAAGTGGTAGAAAAAATGTTTCTCTTTCCAGTTCAGGACAAACAAAGCAGAAAGTCTGGGCAGATGTAGGGGAAAGAAACTTAATTCAAGAGCATTACAGTGAAAAAGAAATTCAATACTTGTGCGACTTTCAGACAGATTTGAATAAATAAATTATAATTGATTTTATGCAGATGTCTTCATCTTAAATGGCATGGCTTTCTCAGATTGTTCCAGATGATTATAGGTTATTGGATCAAAACAGATGTAGAGCCACAGTCTGTGTAGAATTGAATGTACAGGTCTTACTCAGAATTCTGAATGGAACAGTTAGACCAATTAACTTTTTGTTTTCTTTAATTTCATGCCTTCAAAGATGAAATTGTACCTGTTTAAATCATTATGTAAAAGGTAAGACAAAGTGCACAATTTTCTAATTGTAAAATAATTAAGTGATGCTCATGTAATTGCATTTATCACAGCACTCTTCAGCTAGAAGGAAGGAAGTTGAAAGGAAAAGAATGTTGGAAAGCCTGGGTTTAATTCCTGGCTCTGCACAAATGTCATGTTTTGCTTTGGCAATGTCTTTCACCCATCTGTAGATTCAAGACAAGGATTACCCTTTACCTTTGTAGAATGATTTCCTTGACCTCATAAATACACTTTGTAAGCCTATGGTATTGACTGTTGGGAGCACAGATGGGAAAAACTGCACAAGTCAATGAAACTGGATTTCAAATAACTGAAGACATTGCAGGGGGCCACCACAACCCCAAAAATCCAGAACACAGGGGGTACTGCTGAATTTTTTATGCTATGAATCTTCTTGGAAACTGGAACAAAACTCTATGAAAATTTCTGGCCAGCAACACTACTATAAATAAGCAAACATCACTGATAAAATGTTTCCAATACTGCTTATCATTATGCAAATTTTTTTCAATTGTTTCCAAATTATAAGCCTCTGCAAATAAACACAGCAAGAGTAACTAAAAGTAAGGGGCACATCACTAGGCTTTTACAGACATTGTCTGTGTCCCAACTTCCAGAATATCTTCTCAGGCTACTCTGCCTCAGTGGAGTATATGTGCTCTCAAAAAAGCCCAACTTCACTGAACTACAAAACCAGCTAAAACTACAATTTCTGTAGCCACACAATTATATTAATATTTCAAATTCTTATTTTAAGATCAAGGTTGAGCTCACAGATTCTCTAAATAGGACATGACAAGCATCTAACAACATGGCACAAGTAGACATTTTCTGATGTATACAAAAATCCCTGGTCATTCACAAGGAAAGAAAATAACATTTAAAGTGTTGAAAGACTAATCTTTAAAAAAAATTGTCAAAGTCCAAGAAAACTATATGAGATTTTATTTTTTACTTACTTTTCTATCCCATTTTAATGTAGAAAAGGAGAAATTATTATTATTACTAGATATGTGAATATCAGAAATATTTCCTGTATAGATAAAGGTACTTACAGTTATTTTGTAAATCTGTATTCCTTGTAACAATTTAAAGTATTTTTTATAACACTGAGACATTTAATTACATTAAAACTGAGTTGCAAATTTCCTCTGCAAGTGGTTTGGACAACAAAATGTCACTTCAGGGCAAACTTTATTCAGGATTTTGTGAAAAGATAAGGAAGGGATTTTGAAGGAATTTAAAATGCTAAGTTCAAAAATAAAATATTTTTATTTCTTCTTTCTGAATTTAACTGGGTTTTATACTGAATTGAACAATATATGTTTTGAATATGTTTATGAAAGATAAATGCTTTTGCAACTGTTTTCTTAATTCCATTTTTTTCCCCCACAAACTTTCATGTTGATAAAAAAGTATCTTTTCTTATAAATCCAATTCTTTTTCTTTTCCATATATTATTTCTTCTCCCTACTCCTTATAAGTTGAAGAACCCTACTGGTTTTATAAGGTATCAGAACCCCTATAGTTCAGTAACCCCTGCACAGAACTCACATGCAATAGCACTAATGTAATGAGACTTTTTGGATAGAAAATCCCTCTCTGCTTAATCTTATAGAGATAATCATTCACACAGCTTTATTTAAAATATACACACACAACCTTTATGAAATTTCATGAATCTGCACACACACCCTGGGGATGAGTGTATTTACACAAAGAATTATTTGTGTAATCCTTTTTTCTACATTCACTGTTCTCATGCTTCTCATTTTAGGCTTAACGCCGTCTTAGCCTCAGTCTTTAGTGGGAAGATGGCTTGTCCTCAGGACAACTGTCCTCTTGGATTGGCAGGTGGTGTCAGGGAGCAGAATGGCCCCCTTGTTATCCAAGAGGAGGCAGTCACAGAACTGCTGAACAGCTTGGATATCCATAAATCTATGGGATCCATCCCAAGATGGATCTGGAAGCTGGCGCAGATGACTGGAAGCTGGCCAATGTGACACCCATTCACAAAAAAGGTGGGAAGGAGGTAATTATAGACAAGTTAGCCTGACCTCAGTACCCAGTAAGATAATGGAGCAGTTTATATTGAGTGTCATCACACAGCACTTAAGGATGGCCAGGGTATCAGACCCAGCCAGCAGGGGTTTAGGAGGGGTAGGTCGTGTTTGACCAACTGGGTCTCCTTTTATGACCAGGTGACCCACCTGGTGGATGCAGGAAGGGCTGCGGATGTTGTGTACCTGGACTTCAGCAAGGCCTTTGACACTGTCTCCCACAGCACACTCCTGGAAAAGCTGACAGCCCGTGGCTTGGGCAGGAGCTCTCTTTGCTGGGTTAGGAACTGGCTGGATGGCCGGGTGACCATCCAGAGTGGTGCTGAACAGTGCTGCATCCAGCTGGGGACAGTCACCAGTGGTGTCCCTCAGGGGTCTGTGCTGGGACCAGTTCTGTCAATATTTTTATTGATGACATGGATGGGGGTGTTGAATCTTTCATTGGTAAATTTGCAGACAACACTAAGCTGGGAGCATGTGTTGATCTGTTGGAAGGTAGGAGGACTCTGCAGTGAGACTTGAAATGGTTGGATGGATGGGCAGGGTCTAACAAGGTGAAGTTTAATAAGTCCAAGTGCTGAGTCCTGCATTTTGGCCACAGTAACCCCTGCAGTGCTATAGGCTGGGGATGGTGTGGCTGGACAGTGCCCAGGCAGAAAGGGACCTGGGGGTGCTGGTCGACAGCCGGCTGAACATGAGCCAGCAGTGTGCCCTGGTGGCCAAGAAGGCCAACGGCATCCTGGCCTGTATCAGGAACAGTGTGGCCAGCAGGAGCAGGGAGGTCATTCTCCCCCTGTACTCAGCACTGGTGAGGGGCACCTTGAGTGCTGTGTCCAGTTCTGGGCCCTCAGTTTGGGAAGGACGTTGAGACGCTCGAGCGCGTCCAGAGGAGGCAACGAGGCTGGTGAGGGGCTGGGAACACAAACCCTGTGAGGAACGACTGAGGGAGCTGGGGGTGTTCAGCCTGGAGAAAAGGAGACTCAGAGGTGACCTTATCACTCTCTACAACTCCCTGAAAGGTGGCTGTAGTCAGGTGGGGGTTGGTCTCTTTCTCCAGGCAGCAACTGACAGAACGAGAGGACACAGTCCCAAGCTGTGCCAAGGAAAATATAGGTTGGATATTAGGAATAAGTTTTTTTACAGAAAGAGTGATAAAGTACTGGAATTGTCTGCCTGGGGAGGTGGTGGAGTCACCATCCCTGGATGTGTTTAAAAAACTATTGGATGTGGCACTTGATGCCATGGTTTAGTTGAGGTGTTAGGGCATATGTTGGACTTTATGACCTTGAAGGTCTCTTCCAACCTAGTGATTCTGTGATTCTGTGATCTTCTTACTTTTATATGAAACCTTCTGTATGTCTGACAGGTAACCTACATTGATTAATATTAATCTCCATTTTGGATGCTCCTAAACTGGTATTTCATGACCAAACCCAGAATTAGACTTTAGAGGAACAATAATTGACAAGGAAATAACAGTTTCAACCACATTCAGACTTGAAAAAAGGATAAGGAAGTAGTGTGGTGACAGAAAAATTGTATTACAGGCAGATACATTAACAATGCAGATGGCCATGTTTGCTGTCAAAATACTGAAAAATGTTAAAGTGACATTCAAACAGAGCAGAAATATTTGTAAGAACGAAGCTCAAAAAACATTATCATTCCAATGCTTTATCATAGTTCTGAAATATAAATTCATCAGTCACTCATATACTTTCAGACATTTCGTCAACTGTTTGAAACTGTTGTTTACTTAGCAATAGTACAATCCTTCCTCCGATAATTTATGTCCAACATTTTTAGTGTTCAGTGTTTCACCATAAAGGCAACCCTGGAGAGAGGTTTTTTGCAGTAAATAAATACCCATAAGTCAAAGATATCAAGATAATTGTCAATACTTAAATTTTCTGAACAACAAGTTTCTGAAGTTATAATTTTAAACTAGGCTATGATGTAGTAATTTACAAGTAATTCAGAATATGAATCAGTACCGGTAAGTTCTGTTTGCTGTTTGTAAGTAATCATAGAAGGAAGCAAAACATAAGTTGTCTGAATCTTCAGAACAGTAGAGGATACTTTAATTCACTCAACTTTTCATGTCATAAGACAGTATCACAGTGCATTCCTCTTTCCAGGCCAGTTGATAAATAGTCAAGCTTTAGCTCTGACTGTGGTCTTTCACAGATGGTCAATGACATCTCTCTTCCTGTTCAGTCAGTGGCATCACTACTTAAGATAAATATCAAAAATCATCCCTTTGTGATCCTAGAGTAGCATCCTTGACAGAAATGGGACATGGAGAGAGTTTTAGAAAGGGATTCTGGTAATCAGCACAATTTAAATCAGAGGGTGACTTCACAGAACTTGCAATCCTGTTACAAGAGCACGAGTGAGGTCAAAATCAGCCTTCCAAATTGTAAAGAAACTCTACTTTATTTAACCTTCTATATCTACCAAGAGCAGGCTTCCTAATAGGTTTTGTTCAGTGCAAACATGACAATGATAGACTGAAAAGGTCTTCTCTTTTTCTTTAACCAGCTTTCCGGAATGTGAGGGGAGAGTTAGGGGCTGTACAGCTAGTTCTTCCCAAAGGCATCAGAGAACGATCTAAAGGTCAAAAGACAGGATCAACTTCCATTTGTAATCTCATAGAAGAGTAATGGCTAAAGGAGGCTGATTTCCTCTTTAGTCTGTAAATGAAAAGCACGTTGGTTATAACCAATAATGAATTACACTCAAACCTCACAAAAGATTGAGGAGCTACAAAGGCATTGAAAAACCACAGAGGGCTATTATCAGGTCATAGTCATTTTAATAACTAAAATTAATAATTAATAGTACAATTTTTACCTACTAGTTTATACAGAAATAGGTTAGGATCAAAAGAAAATTTGTTTTGTATGCCAGACTATATGTGTTGAAGCCTCTCTAGCTTGTTTTCAAGTAGAAGGATTTATTTGGGTTTGACTTATCTACCATTAACTCTGCCTCTCAATATAACTATAAATAATGTTAAAAAAAAAGGGAGAAAAAAAAAAGACCGACAGAGCCACTGAATTCTAAATTCCTGAAATCCATTTGCAGAAGCAAGCTGGTACATTACTTGTTCTTTCCAGATCTCTCTCCCTTCAAGTCATTGTAAATTGGAAGTAAACCCTTGGCAGCAATATGCCTCGAGTCTGCACTAACCTGTTCTCCAACATTTGAGACAGAAATAGGAACACTTAAATTTCAAGTGAGCAAGCACTGTAACAGGTGTCTCTTGGGGGTGATGGGTCTCTGGTAAGTGAGCAAGCGAGTGCCTCCTAGGGGTTTAAGGGGCATGGTTAATTATTAACCTCAGCTGCTGCAATTCTCCACTATTTAGAATGCATGTTTTAAAATTCACAAGGTCAGAAAATATCTCTGCGTGGGTGGGTGTCTGAGTAGGCTCTCAAGGGGAGAGGAAGACAAACAGTGCTGAGAAATAAAAGCATTTACTGGGGTGCTGAGTGCTAGTCCTAAGTAGAACTACCTTCAGATAAGTAGTACTAGAGGAGAGGCATTTAAAAATGTGTAATGAAAAGAGTAGTCAATGATCTTTCTTCAGGAATTATCTTTTTGGTTTTGTTTTGGAGAAGAATGACTAAGAACAGCACTAAGCTTTTTGTTTAAATCTGCTGCAGTTTTAGAGTGTCTTTTCCTGTGGTTATTTTTCCCACTCAGTTCTATTTCCTTCTTCATGCACATTTTATGGTAACATTGATATATTGTACTATTCTTTGGAGAAATTAGCATGCACATTCTGTCCCAGAGCTGCAATAATACATTTGTGGGTAAAGCAACATCAAAAATATGACTGGAAGAGTAGTAAGCAGGGCTGTACACAGAAGCAAAGGCAGCAAGAGAAGTCCTGGCATCCTTAGAGTTACTGATCTTGAATCATGAAAGAAGGCCTACAAAAGACCTGAAAATCTTTTATAAAGTTGAATTATGGAAGTGATGTTTTTACTGTCTTCTTTAGAAACATGAAAAGGGCAAATTACAAATCTAAAAGAAGTTACAATGAATAATTTGCAAATTTTTGCAAGTGTTTGACACAGACATCTTGGTTCCAGTCTCATTGTCTTGTTTCAATGTAATAATGCAAAATCTCTGTTAAATATATATTGACTCAGTCTTAACTATAGCAGAGATTTGCACTGATTTTTCTACCATGTTGTCCTTTCAGAATAAATTTTCCCTGGAAAATTCTGACATCTTTTGTTTCAGAACAATTAAGGCATGCTGTGCGAATAAGTCAACTGGCTGGGATGCTTCTTATTTTATTTATAACATGCAAATGAAAAATCCTATTTCAATGGTAGAAATAAAAAATCAGCCTTTGTTTTCCTGAAAAACATAAATATTAGGACACTTCTTTAAACTATTTTAAACTTAACAAATGACATTTCCAATAGCAAAGTGTTCCACGTGAAAAATTCTGGAAATGCTCCACTTGATGTAGTTTCTTTGTAATGGTACGTGTACACTACCTAACCACTGAAAGTAATTTGATTTATTATGAAATTATCTATGAGATCCACCCAGGCACCTTGTAGTTCCACACAATCTTGCAACAAAGCACAAGTTGTGGACAGATGAGAACAGGAGCACTATCCATAGCCATGTCTATCTAAAAATCTCCATTACTTGTTCATTCAATCCACAGTCTGAGGATTTTTAACAGGATTAATAATGTGGTTCATATTGGCAGCATGTACTATCAAAGAAACAAAAGGTGAAGAGAAATGCGTACCTATTTGGGAAGGCAGTGACGAATACAGGATTCTTCATGTAATCAGAAGCTGCAATATGTTCTTCTGTACATGTTATTGAATCCAGAAAATAAGTGTAAGCCTTTGTTAAGAGCTACTGAATTATAATGGAAGATTTCTGACATAGGCAGTTGTGGTCATCTGAACTCAGGTGAAGCAAGCCAGTTATGTAGGAGATGTACTAGGTAGCTGATAAACCACAAAAGTGTATTACATGATATCTGTTGTCATTCTTTTGAATAAATTCATTAGACAATTTTGTATATCAAGCTTTAGAAAGAAAAAAAAAATAGTGCAAAATCCTAATGGCTAAGTCTCTTCATAAAATAAACACTGACCTGGACTTTTGTGATTTATTCTCTTTTTGCTATAGTAAAGACAGGTATACTGATTTTTTCAAATGGAAGTGTAAAACCATTGTCTGGACAAAATCTTTCAGCAACATACTCTCCTGGCAAAATGTATAAGTAAAATCTAGTTTTGAATGCCTCAAGCTCCTTTATTTTTTGATTGAAAAAGTTTTAAAATAAGGGGGAGAAGAGTGCAATTTTTTGAGAAAGATCAAAATGCTGTTTCATGCATCCTGGGAAAAATTATTATCAAAAGTAGGTGGTCTGACTAGCATGTAGAAGAAATTTTTGCTTGTAAGAAATATCAATAGCATTACAATGAGAATAAACAGTATAAAATTGCACCAATAGCTGACAAACTGGAACTGCTTTACCATTGGTTATGGGCCTCAAGTTCTATGCCAATGGTCTAAATACCAAGGTAGCCTGGTCTTCTGCTGAACACAGGGAATAAAAATACAAACAAGATAAACAAAGTATCCCCTGTCGGATCAGTGTGGATAAAGTGACATGTCAATACATACCAGTGTAATTCTGGCTAGTCAGCTATCGTGATTCACTCTCATGCTGACTCAGTGCTTCACAGTGAAATACTGCCTCCCTCCCACTCCACTAGTGCTTGCCAAATCCTATTAGGAAATGTATAGCAATTAAGTTTAAATAACGCCTTACTATCCCACTCTGCCCAGAAGGCACTCCAGAATGCCTCTGAAGTCGACTAGAAAGGAAGCCTCTCAGTCCAGTTCCAGCAGAAATGCTTAATATCTGTGAGCAGCAAGATCTGGGCTGATCCCTCCAGGAAAGTGAGCCAGGAGCCCAGGGTGGCTCTAACACAGGCCAGGCAGTAACAGCACTGAGTGGGAGCAGTCCCATTGCACCTCAGCCAGGCCAGCAAAGAAGGGTGGTGACACCAACAGGCTCTACCAACAGCATAAGGAGCATCAGGCTAATGCCACCTAAGAGCAGCCCAGAAAACTGGAAAAACAATTCATAAATAGCCATGTCTGAGCTGAAGTGCAACTCCTGGGCCCACGTCTCAGATCAATTGCTGTACTAGTGTCTAAGATTTAGTGTTACTGACGACTTTGCCCCTATCATTGCATAAAACCAGTCTTTTTTTCAGAGATTTGATGTGAAACAGCAATCTCCTGTGCAAATTTTGAGACAAATGTCCTTTATAATTTCATGTCCTCAGGAAAAAAAAATCAAGATATATATATTAGGAAATGCATTTTTCTCGTATAGAAAGGCTCTAGTTACCAAGGCACATTTTTTCAATGAAAAAAAACCCAAACAAACCATTGCTATATCTGCCATAATATTTCACCTAAAATAGCCAGCAATAGAAGCCTTACTGCACACGCAGATCACAAGAGGTCTTCTGCTGTTGAAGTGAAAGGTAGCAGACTGGACACCCTTTAGTTTACCCTGGCTGGCATGGGGCAGCAAAGGGCAACAGAGAGAGAGGAATGTCACGAGTGGTCTCAGAAAGGAACATGAAGACTAGCAAGCATTATGCTAAAAAATTATTATTAATTATTATTATGCTTAAAAAGCCCCACTGTCTACCACAAGCTAAATGTTCCCTTGTGCTCTGCACAGACAGACCTAAAGCACAACAAGATTTGTGGGTGCTTGGTTTTTCGTGACTACTTGTGGAACAATTTTCATTACATTCTCCTCAGTATCTTGGCATCTGGGTATGCAACCGCTTAGTAGGGTGTCTGAAAACATTTGGCTTTAGCCTGTGACTCATCATGCACTTTAGGTGCCTGTTTATTAATCAAGAATCACACACCCTGCTGCGTGTTATAATTTTCAAGGAAGCAACAGAACCATTAGTGTTCAGTGTTTCTTGTTTTGTATCTCTCATCCAAGTCAGAATTAACCAACACACCTGAGATTTAATTACTCTAAGCCCATTTCAGTCTTTCACGCAGTTCAGCCTTTCCCTGACATTCTAGGTTCTCACAGACAGGTCCTAAGTATTTCTGTAAGTACTGTAAGCAGTATTGCCTATGTGTTCATATTCACATTTGAAAGTTTGAATAACAAATAACCTGGTTTTTTTCTGAAAATCTGTCTGTGATCAAGGTAAATTTTGGAGAAAAAAAAAGTAAGATTTAGTGTTTTAAAAAGGCATACATTCCAGATATGTTTCTAAATTACACACACATACACAGAGATTTCCTACTATAATAACATGAAAATGTGATCAAATACCAGAAGTAAAAATATTTCCTTTTTTAAATTTTTTTTTAAATAAATAAACTTTGTGGTTACAATGATGACTTCTCCTGGTCAGTTAGAAGTTTTCTACTTACTTTAATGGAAACAAAAATTATGGAAGCCTTGCCAGATATACTTGTCATCAAGTTGACTGATTAATAGACATAGATAATTGCTGGAACTTTGAAAAAATATATATATTTTTTAAAAGATAAATCTTATCAATTAGTACTTCATACTAAAATGAAAGTTTGATGGCAGCCATTCTGAAATCAAATTGTTCAACTGTACTTTTTGCTCCCACTCCACTCTTATTCTTGCTGATCTCATACCATTTGATATTGTCCCTCTGCAATTTAGGACAGTCTAAACTTCCAATAGCTCCCAACAGAACAGTAAAAGCAATGAGTAAGGGTAAAATGGCAATGAGAAAAGAAAAAAAGAATAAAAAAAGAATTATGATAAGGGAGCTAGGTGATATTTCAAATCACCAGTATTAAATCTCTTATGAATCTACCTGTATCTCGATGGATCACGAAACATCAGAAATTAATCATTTGATTAATTAATGATTTCACAAAAATAACACAATCAGTTTTGCCAAACAAGAACTAAACAGGTAGAATAAATGTATTTTAAAAACATCCCAAACACATATAATAAGTCTTAGGTTTGCACTGAGGTAAAAGTATGTCATTGCTTTCAGATGCTGACTACCTGATTCATGCCTCCAACATTAATAAAGCTGACATATTTTACTGATGGCAATGACTGTCTAACAGATCAAAAGTCAGTGTAGATTTAGTCTCATAATATCTTCATACTTTTGAATGAAAGACTCAGAAGCTTCCTTCTTCTGAACCACTAAGAGCAAATAACAAATTACTCTTCCATTGCTCTCAGAAGAAATGAGTAAGATTCGGCTCTAAAGGACTCTGATATTTGCAGCTTATAATGACACATAAACAAGTTTACCAGTATAATCCAAAGACTGTGAAGGTAAACCTTTTCTTATTTAGTGATAAAAAGCAATTCAAAATGTATTACTATATAGTCCCGTTTTGTTTCCTCATAAAGGTGCATTAATTGCAAGTCACAATTGAACTAACTTCCTGGAAGGGTTTATTCCACAGGTAATTAAAGCTGTTGCAGAATTACTGTTTTTCATTTTGTCAGGAAGGTGCTAACTGTGAAATCAGAAGCATCCTACAGGTTAGGTGAGAAATCAAATTCCTCTTTACACTCACACAAGAAAAGGGAATAAGAGAAATTGCAAAAGGAAGCAGTGTAAACTGGTTTATACAGGGAAACAGAAATCTGAAGGACCAAGACAATTCAAAAGCCTTTAGGAAAATATATTTTGATTTTCATTGTATTTGTGTTAAGGTAGCATGACTCAATCATGCTTTTTTTACGTGTTTATCGTGAACCACAGAGAGGTGCAAATTGCATTTTTTATACAAGAACTTCTTGATAATGTTAACGCACTTTAAAAAAAGTATACTATGTAAAACATTTCTTTATGAAAACATGTAATGGGAAAATTTGCATGGAATTATTACTGAAGTTTATGACCTTTTCTTGTCATGAAATATTAATTAAGTTAAAAGTTTATGGACTATTTTCATTTATAGTTACCTTACTTTGATTAAGATTTTCTCTGAGGCAATACTCTAAAATTACTGTTTATTATATATATTTTTGAATATACAATCTAAGGTGGTAAACCCCACACATTTCTCCAGAGACATGTAAGCCATAAACTATAATGATGTCGCTATTTAGTTCTTCCTTTTTAATGTTTTCTTATATAATTTTCCCCTTCCACTTTGGAATGAAAAACTGATAAGTTTCAGATGTTTATTACAAAATAATAACTGAAGGGAAAAAAGTAGAAAGACGTCAATTAGAATTTCATCTTACATATTCAAAATGTGTCATTATAATATATGTTGTACCATGATAACTAACATATTTCCAGAATGAAAAGTTATTTTTAAGTCAAGCATTTAACTTTTATTTTCTAAGCTGAAAAGCAGGATATTTCATTATTCTCAAATGTTTGTCAAAAACAAAAGTTTTTTGAAGCAGACTTAGAAATGGTTCATACTAAGGCAAATAAGAATTTTCCAAATAATGTAATAAAAATCTCCTTTTTATAGTTTTAGTTAGAAAATATCTAATTTATTTTGTCAGAAAATTTGTCTGTTCTTTGGACTTTCCCTAGGGCTGTCATTTTGGTTTGATATCTGTAACTCTTTGCAATTTGTACTGGTACACTAAAAAAAATGTGGGTACCAGCACTTGTGACGTTTGGCTTAATGAAATTGTACACCAGTATTTGATTATCTTTAAAGTAGAAATAATCCAAAGAAACTGAGGACATGAAAGATAAAAATTTGTGTATATGTTGGTTTAGGTTTTTTGGGGTTTTTTTTTTTTTTTGGTTTTTTTTTTGTATTTTACATCCTTAGAAAAACTATCTCCAAATGACAGAAATAACTTCCTCCAATACATTAAAAATAAATCTTTTAACTTTGAAAAAAAACCTAAATCTGGAAAATCTATTAACTTCTACTTGTTTTAAAATAAAATAATTACAATCATGAAAATATAAGAGATGTGAATGAGCTTAACAAAAATGTGCGGCTTACCCTTTCACCTTATCTGCCTCATAAATTTTTCTGGTCATGGCTACAATAATGATATTTTACTAGCTTTACTCTTTTGATTCTTTTGAGCAGTAGCTGAAAATATGTGCCAAGTATTTTTGGCTACAAGCAATATCTTTGCTACTTTGATCTTTCATACATTCTCTGCAATGGCATTTTTCTGGCTGATCACCTTCTGTTCTTTTGGTGCGTTCTGCATCTGGGGTACTCACAGAAAGTTGACTGCATTTCAAGTACACTCAGAGATATCTCAGAATTGAAGCTGATTAGACAGAACAGTGACACAGGAAAACATATTCTCCTCCAGCACAGTTCTGAGGCTGACTAAGCCTTTGGAATCTCTCCCCACATCTGGAGTAACTATTTTCTTACATGTTTTATGCAAAATAATTCCATCTAAACATTTACCTTCTCAAGAATTGCTGAAAAACCTAGCACTCAGCTTTGCTGAAAAATTCAGTGAACTAATACTTAGGATAAAGTATGAGGTTTTGGCAGTATCTTCTGAAAAAAACCACAATTTCTAGAAAAAACTGAAGAAAAAGGCAAAGTACTTATTCTCTGTAGAGGCAATATATTAATCATCATTGTCAAAAAAAAAAGCATTTGTAATTACAAATATAGGAAAAATGCTGAATGAACACCTGACTGAAAGGTTTGGGTTTTTTTCTAATGAGTTCTATAAAAGAAAACATTTCCTGGTTTGTGTTCCGTTCTGACTTACTAGACTAAAGCACTTTGGTATGAAGTGATTCACTGTCAGTGCCTTTAAAATCAAAATTTGGAAAAAAACATATTCTTTTGGATCAAGCACAAATGACTAGCACATTTACAAGCCATGTCAAAACCAGCTAAAATCATCACACAAATATTTTACATCAAATTCGCTTTGCCTTTGTGTTTCACAGGGATACCAGAATGAGACTGGTCACATTTTAGCTCTTCTGCAATAAACCTGGAACTTCAGATAGACTTCAAATCATTAGATCTCATATGCTGATCCAGGCTGCTTACTTGCTAGCATTACCATTACCCAAGCATTTCTGACAGTGTCCAAAATCAATACAAAGCACTGAATGCCTTAATTTGATGTACCATGCTGGATACATTATGATTGTATCCAAAACTCCATAGTAGGCTGAAGACACTAGCGTATCTAAGAATATGCATTTTCTTGTGCTTCTGAGCTAAGGAGAAAAATGCATAAATGTCTGTTTTCCTAGACAAATTTGAAAAGTTTGTCATGTGAGGCTTTAACATAATGCAGTAAGGTATGATCTGTAAACCTCTCTATTTATCAGAGACTGCACTAAGTTGTTTGAGGGTAAGTTCCTTGCATGAAATTTAACCTTAATTTTATGAAAAAGAACTGGGATGTCTATGATAAATATAAACATATATAGGTACCTCTGAAATAGAAGCTAAAATATCTGAATCGGTTTTGACCTCAGATAAACTTTTTGTTAATGGCCTAATTGTACAGCTGCTTGAGGAGGAGAAGCTGCTATTAATACCCTGTAAGGATAGGCATTGCTCTGTGAAGTTCAATGGACTTGTTCACTTATCACCAACTTCATTAAGTTTTAATTTTATTTATATATGTTGCACGTAACCAGCGATAAGATGGATGCTGCCAAAGCATCTAAAAATCAATTCAAAAAGCTTTTAAAACAGTGGAGAGACAGAGAGGGGTTATAAATGGAACTGCTGACAGACCTTATCTCTAGTGTCTTGAATGTCTCTTGGTCATACTCTAGCATAGTTCTTAAAAGAAAACTAAAATTCCTATCTCAACTCTTTTTAGAAGAGCTGAAATAGAAGAGGATAATCTGCATTCTAAGCACATTCAAAATATTGTTCTTTATTTTTAATAAGTTTCTCTAGGTTTGTTTTTCATTCTCCTGTAAAAAACCTCCTGTGTGTGCATAACCATGTAGCAAGGGAGGTTTAACCACTGGAAGATCTTTGTTAAGTCTATATTTTTGAATTATTCTTGGGAAAAAATTTGGTGAATAAATTTTTGTAAAATTATCTGCAAAATCTCTCACTGAACTTGCTGGGAGACATTTCATATCTACATATATATATAAGCTATAAATACTATCATACAGCTGAATTATGAGAAGAATCATGCTGAGTTTGACATTTGGAAGCTTCCTACTGAAACAAACTAAATAGCAAGGGATAGACTAAATCGTAAAATCAGTAATACAGAATCTAATATGTAAGAGGGAAGCCTACGTCCATGAATAAACAATACTTGTAAGTAATACCAACAAAAATAGACTGCACAGAATATATAAACTGTAAAATTTTAGAATTCAATTGCTACAAAAAATATTAAAATTAGATCATTAAAATACAGTTTTTTTCTGAACACAAGAAATTTAGTGGGTTTTTTAATCAATTTTCTTTCTTTTCTTTCTTGATCATTTTAATTAAAGGCTGGGAATGTACATTCCAAAGTGGACTATATAAATATGTAACAGAATTATAGGTGTCATTATTATAAGCAATTATATTAGTAGTTCTACTAATTACAACAGAAGTCCATCTGACAAATTACCCACTATTTTCAGGTGATCCATAAACACTAATGGTAAACATTTAATTACTCTTCTGAATAATGCAAAAAATTAATGAACATAGCAATAAGTTGATAAAACTTATCAATACTTCTCGATTATCATACCCATTAAATTCTAGATTTGTGTAACTGTTTATATTACTTTTGTCGACTGTACTGTTTTTATTTTCAGTGGAGATACGGCACATGGAACTGATGCAACCAACTAAAAAATTAAGCCTTGCATAGATGGCAAACTATTTCCTCAGGCTAATGCCTAAATTGAATATTAAGAAGAGATCAAACAGTTCAGTTGTTTTGGAGGTTTAAGTTTTAGTGTTTTGTTCTTGTATCATCAAGAAGATTTTGTTTCCCCAGTGCCTACAGTTTTCACCAGCACTCACCATTTCCTAAACCTGTGTGGTAACTGAACAGGAAAGGTCCAGTATTGGCTCCAAGGACTGCTGGCAAAGGAATTTGAAACAATGGGGATCTGTTCCCTAAAGTGATATCTGTTGGGTCTCATAATCTAAGTGAGAAACATAGAGGGTTTAGGATTATTTCATTATGCTATCTACCTCTGGAAAGATTTCAGGATAAGGAAAAAATACATAGGTTCTTTCCCTAAGAAGAACACAAAAGTAAATCCCAATACCTTTTTTTTTTTTTAACTGTAAGACATGGAAATGTTGGAAATTTTGGGGGTTTTTCTGATGCACACATTTTTTAGCTTATTTTTACTATATACTTCTCAAATAAGTTTCTGCTATAAAGAATATAAATATTGTATTAGTGTTATTATTATTTTGTTAATTTTTCATTGAGTAATATCCTCAAGTTGTGGCAAAAAAGACAAGCAAGATACTTTTAAGCAAACCAAATTTTAGTTACTCCTCAGGTAAATTTTCCATAAATCAGTTAACACAAAATATTGGTTGACAGTTTCTCATATTGTAATCTTCTAGATATGTTTTATTATGAGTTATCTTACTCTTAAATATGGAGATCCATTTCTCTTTGCGAAAGCTCTGCAAGGAGGAAGAAGCATTTGTTCTGATTCTTGCCTTTGTAAGGGCTGCACTTACCTCAAGGGGATATATATCGACTACTAAAAAGCAGGAATTACATCAAGGAAGGTGGTTTTTAAACTAATAGTTTGCTAAAGTGACCATAATTGAAAGAATCTAGAATATTGGATGTGTTCAAACCAGAAAACTGATAATGATTTTTGAAGACAGGGACACTTCTTATTCTCATTACTAAAAAGAAAACTGCTTTGGATTTTGTTTTTGGTGGGTTTTTTTTGTGTTTTTTTTTTTTTTTTGT